>SJYC01052076.1:0-45584 GCA_006408675.1 Madoqua kirkii
AATAGCCAGGACATGGAAGCAACCTAGATGTCCATCAGCAGATGAATGGATAAGAAATCTGTGGTACATATACACAATGGAGTATTACTCAGCCATTAAAAAGAATACATTTGAATCAGTTCTAATGAGGTGGATGAAACTGGAAACTATTATACAGAGTGAAGTAAGCCAGAAAGAAAAACACCAATATAGTATACTAACACATATACATGAAATTTAGAAAGATGGTAATGATAATCCTGTATGTGAGACAGCAAAAGAGACACAGATGTATAGAAAAGTCTTATGGACTCTGTGGGAGAGGGTGAGGGTGGGATGATTTGGGAGAATGGCATTGAAACATGTATAATATTATATGTGAAATGAAACACCAGTTCAGGTTCAATGCATGATACAGGATGCTTGGGGCTGGTGCATTGGGATGACCCAGAGGGATGGTATGGGGAGAAAGGAGGAGGGGGGTTCAGGATGGGGAACACGTGTACACCCATGGTAGATTCATGTTGATGTATGGCAAAACCAATACTGTAAAGTAATTAGCCTCCAATTAAAATAAATAAATTTATATTTTAAAAAAGATTCATTTTGCACATTCAAATCTGAAAACATTGTGTACAGCCATACAATAATCCTTGTGTTTTCACTCTTTGGTCTAAGAACCACAACTGAAGACACTGGAGGGGCTGGTTGATATTCTGGTGGTAGATAAAAATATTAAGTATTACTTGAAGAACCTGTTATGGTTCTCTTTGGCAGACCTCTCTGGTCTTTTGGATTTGTGTTGCCTGTTTTTATTTCTGAATTAGAATATTTTGGTTGATACTTTTTGCTTAAGAATTGCCCAATCTCTCTCTCTCTCTCCTTTCATTTTACCTAATGAATTTAAAGTGATTTAATTTGTCCAGTGGTTTCCTAAGGAAATCTGGCATAATCAAATTCTTTTAATAATATCCCAGAAAGCTTCTTTTATCACCTAAGTGTAATGATGCCTTTCTCGTATTTATGGGCTGCCAGGAGCATCCAGCTATTTATATATATATATATATATTTGGAACAGAAGAAAATCAATGTTTTACCCAAAACTTTCACTCTTATTTTCTGGGCTCATAACTCTATAACCATTTATCAGTTCTTTCTTTTACTTCTTATCATAGTGGGAGTTATAATGGTAAGTATAAAATGAAGGTGATATAGAGTAATTGATTTAACACATGTATATTGTTCCCCTAAATCATATCTTGTCCTCCTGGGACCAGTGGTCACTGCAGTTCTTGCTTTCAAGGAACTTAGATCACTGGGAAGATAGACATTAATTATACTATGACATAAGTAAATGTGTTTGCACAAAAGGAGATGAAGCGTTTGAAGGAAATGAAGAGTGCTGCAGAAATCTTTAGGGAAGACTTCCCTGAAGAAATGATGTCTTAGCTGAGAAGACTGATCAGAAGGAGGTGAGAAGATGAAGAAGGATAAAGGTTGTTCCAGAGAAAGAGAAATACGTGTTTTTGTAAAGGCTCTACAGTAAGGGAGTGCATACTGAAAGAACATCTTATGACTAGAACACAGAAAGGTAGGGAGGAGGTGGTATGAAATGAGGCCAAATAAATGAGTAAAGGCCATAAAATTTCCAGTCTTGCAAAATTCAAGTCCAGCTCTGCCACTTTCTACCAACGTGACCAGGGCCTAACTAGTAAACCACTATTAAGTTCACTTTCCTTTTCTATAAAACAGAAATAACAATACCTCAGTGATGTTATGCAGAAGTCTAAACGAGATTATTACACATAAATATACATGAATACTCAATAATAATGACTCAATAATTAACAGAATTACTAGAGGTCCTTTGTAACTGGTTTTCCTACTCTTCCTCTCTCCTCTACAATCAATCCTGTGGTCAGTGATCCTCCTAGTGAGTGAAGTCGCTCAGTCATGTCTGACTTTGCAACCCTGTGGACTGTAGCCCACCAGGCTCCTCCGCCCATGGGATTCTCCAGGCAAGAATACTGGAGCGGGTTGCAATTTCCTTCTCCAGGGGATCTTCCCAACCCAGGGATCGAACCCAGGTCTCCCACATTGCAGGCAGATGCTTTAACCTCTGAACCATCTCCTAAAGCATTATTAATCATATACTCACAGTGCTTAAAAAATAATAATCTTATCTCACTGTTTACAACAGGAATGGCAAATAAGCTTAACCTAAAGAACCATTCCTAAGTAAATACAGCATATTTCTGGGCTGAAGTTTCTGGACTCAGCAGCAAATATAACAACAGTTGACTGGCCATCTCTGCATGGGTGCTGAACACAGCATGCAGCAGCTACGCCTCTCCTCAGCACAGAACCCAAGCACTTCCTTGATCTGCTGCATTCCTGGTTTTCAGTCTCCTCTCAACCACCTTCTGTCCTCTTTCCCAACTAAAAATGCTCCTCAAAAGATGTACAAACTTATCCAAGAATGATGTACCCCCAAATAACATGTTACTCCTTGCATGTACTGTAAGTACCCTTCATTCCACTGCACACTGGTTCATGTTTTCCTTTGCCTGGAATATTCTTTCCAACTCAGGGATCTCTTATCCACAAAATCCTTGGGTATCCTACTTGAGAAGTCTATGCCCCTGCTGTTCTAGATCAAGCCCCTTGAATGTATGCTGTTAGAGAAACACACCCCTTCCCTTCAGAGATTATCTTAGTTTGAAGTCACAGAGGTGGCATGTGTTTTGGTGGTCACCATCACTGTCCTTCTTCAGACTCCTAGCTCACAAGAGGGAACCATGCCTGTCTATGCCTTCTCATCCACTTCTGTCTCCAGCACTAAGCACCTAGTCTGCCATAGAGGCCCAATGCAATCTTGTTAAATGGACTGATGGGCCCAAGGTACTTCCTTTCTCACATACCCTTTCAAAAATTTCTTGCCAACCAATTCAGTATCAATGTAAAATCTGAGGTAAGAAAGGAACGAAAAAGACAAGTGAAGTATATATTTTAAATATCAAGGATCTCTTAGTGTTTCTCACATTTCAGTGAGTAGCAATTGCTGTATGTGGACCCTCCATGGCCCAAGTCTTCCATTATCCTTGAAGAAAATATCTGTCTAAATTCCCCAAATCATCACTGGGATGCATGTGTCAAAATAATCCAGAGATCTAAAGAAAAAACTGAGAATGTCTCTCTTTTTATCTTGTTAGGCTTGTTTGATGTGCTCATTTGTTATATGCCAAAGACAGAGGTTTTATCTCATTATGGCTGCTAAAGATCAAAATGAGAATTCTAGTCTGTATCCATTACTAATTCAGGATTTACATTGCGATAATTTTAGGCAGTGTATGGAGTCTATTGGTATCACTAATATCCAGAGGTTTGATAAATTAAAATCTAGGAGAGAAAAGATACAGAATATACTGTCCTCAGGAGAATTCTGGTTCAGTTCCTGTGTTTGCCAGCTAATAAAGGAATCCGCCTGCCAATGCAGGAGGAGCAAGAGATGCAGTTTCGATCTCTGAGTCGGGAAGCTCCCCTGGAGAAGTAAATAGCAACCCACTCCAGTTTCGTTCCTTGAAAAGTCCGTGGACAGAAGATCCTGGCGGGCTACAGTCCATGGGGTTTCAAAGAGTTGGACACAACTAAGTGCACACATGGCATGGCAATGGAAAAATCCCTAAACCAATAAATCTTAGATTTTATTGACTATAATAGAGTTCTAGTTCTTAGCAGAGAAAAAGCAACTGAAATATTGGTAAGACTTTACTGGAAAGTGTACACTGAGAATTTTTCTATTTTATACACTTAGGGTCACCTTGAGAATGACTTCCCCCAGCACTACATTTTGTATTATATGCAGGTTATTTTGAAACTGACAAGGAAATCAGAAAAGTTCCAGTCTGATAACATTTTTGTCTATAGATGAGAAAACCTGGAAGTAGTTAAATCAATGTGTGAGACACTGTAAAACAGCATTTTTGAAAGAGTGTTCCTTGGATCCTAAGTTTTGCCAGATGTTAATATTTGTTTTACAAAAGAGGGAGAAAAGAATGTTACTGAATTTGCCTAGCAAATGCTGATTTAAGCAAAGTTCACCCAGTACTACTACAGGAATTCTCAGAGTCTTTAATTTGTTTCTAAATGATGAAAAATCCCCAAAAGAGAGAATACCCCAGTGTCACAATTAAAACCACTTTTTATAACTGTTTCTTAGCACGGTGGTTGTCGAAAAATGTTGGGCAAGAAGCGCTGCTCTATCCCAAGTGTAAAGGGATTATATACCAGGAGAAAGCTGAGGACTGGAAAAGGGAAAGACCGCCAAATTAGTTGAGCCTCTGAACTGACTGCCTAGCAAAAGAAGACAAAAACAAAGAGTAAAATCTTTGGTCAACCCAGCAGACTGGGACCAGGAGTCAAATAAATACCTTTCCTCACAGGGACTTGCACCACCTGCACTGGTTCCCCAAAAAGGACTCAGGATGGAAGCCAGAGATTTGTGTAATAACAGGACCCCTTAATGTCCCTTCACATGGGATGTAAAATGGAGATCAGGAGCATTTGAGGTAGATTGCATTCCCGACGTAAATCAATTCTGCCTTCGGTTACAATTGGATAATCCTGCCTTAAACTGTTGTCTAACGTATCCGTGGGCTGTTAAACAGCAAGTGCCTTTCATTTCATAGGAAATGGCTTTTAACTGTATAAAGCAATCTTTGTGGAAGTTTGTACTTCTCTTAATGCTTGTGAAGTGCTTTGGGACAGAGGTCAGTATAAAATCTGAATTTATTACTACTATTAGCAACGGTGAAAGTGTTATGAGGCCATTTATTCTGTTTGATCCTGGTAGCTGAGAAAAGCCAATTCTCCGATGTGGAATGAGAGCTCAGCCTCAAATTATAGACATTCATCTCCTCCATGCGCTCTGGAAGCTGCAGGTATAGAGAGAGGACTGAGGCTTTTGTCAACTGAGCCCTAGAGCCTGGGCTTCCTACAGTTGAGAGCCACACCTCCCTACGTAGGTGAAGTTGTGGGATACAGAAATGGAGTCGCAGAACATATCCAAATCCAATGCTCATTCTAAACCATCAGGAGCAATTTTACTTTGGTACTCAGATTTTTTTTTTTCCTATCCATTTTATTTTATTTGTCCTCACTAGAATGATTTTAACAAAGTTAGCTATAGGCTTTTACCAGAGTTCAGAGTAGAAAGACAAAATGTTATTCTACTGACTCACTGGAAATTAGATGTTTAAAGTTCTGTTCTTCAGATCTTTTGAATCCAGGCTGGCCCTGAACCATGCACCCTGACACTGCCTTTTCTTATGCATTCTTCAGCTTAAATTCTTCCTTTTTCTCCATGAGAAAATGAATAATTGTCATTAAAATATTAGGTTGACCAAAAGTTTCTTTGGCTTTAAAGTGACAATAGAAGACATATTTTTCATCATCTTTCATTTTCACCAGAACTTTATTGAACAAGGTATTCATTTTGTTCTACTACATTCTGTGATTTTTCAGGCAACTTCATAATTTTATCTTCCCCAAATTTATCTTTTTAAGCAAAAAACTATTCTAGGTGCCTTTTACAGTCTTCCAGGGAATTGAAGTTTTTCCCATTAAAAGAATTTTTAAAGACTGAAATACATAGAAATCTGAAGGTGCAATGTATAGTGAATATGGTAGATGAATCAGAACTGCCCAGTCAACTTCTAACAGTTTTTGCCTGGCCATCAAAGAATATGCAGTCTTGCGTTATCCTCGTGGAAGATGATGTGTTTTCTGTTGACAAATTCTGGATGTTTTTTGGCTAGTGCTGCTTTTAATTGGTCTAACTGGGAGCAGTGCTAGTTGAAATTATTTGGTTTTCCAAAAGGTGCTCATAATAGATGACTCCCTTTCAATCCCACCATATACACAAATCAGCTTCTTTGGATGAAGACTGGACTTTGCTGTGGTTGGCAGTAGTTCATTTTACTTATTTCATGACCTCTTCCACTCATTATTGTACAGTATTCACTTTTCATCGCCTGACACAATTTGTTTTAAAAGCAGAATGTTTTCATTACATTTCAGTCGGTCACATGCAGAAATAGTCAAGAAGGTTTTTTTTCTTCTAACTTCTGTGGAACCCAAACATAAAGTGATTAACATAATCAAGCTGGTACAAATAATCTTCTGCACTTGATTTGGATATCTTGAGTATATCAGCTATCTCCTGCACGGTTTAACATTGGTTGTCCTCATTTAATGTCTCCATCTGATCATTATCAACTTTAACTGGTCTATTTGACCATTGAGCACTGTCCAGTTGGGAAATTTCTAGCTCAGAGCTTCTCAAACCACTTTGACAGGTCTGAGCAGTCCCAGAACCATCTCCAGACACTGCACAATTCTTATTTGGTATTTCACTTGCATTTTTACCTTTCTTGACATAGTAAATGATAATATGCCAAAATGTTGCTTTTTATCTTCCATTTTCAATATTAAAATGGCTACACATAAATTCACCAATTTTGATGTTTTTTAAAATGCACACTGATATAACAGTTGTCACAATACAATCTAATAAAACTGTTTCAAATGAAGTTAAAGACAACTAAGTACTTCTAGACCTGTCTTATGGAAAAAGCCAAACTAACTTTTTGGCCAATCCAATATGTGCCATTGAGGAGAAATAAAGAAAGACATGTTGGGCATAAAGGTTGACTTCTAGGAGCTGCTGATGAAGAGCCTGCTTGCCAATGCAGGAGACACAAGAGATGGGAGTTCGATCCCTGGGTTAGAAGATTCCCTGGAGTAGAAATGCAAGCTACTCCAGTATTCTTGCCTGGAAAATTCCCTGGGCAGAGGAGCCTGGTGGGCTACAGTCCATGGGGTCACAAAGAGTTGGACATGACTGAGCATGCAGCCAATGTCTTGCATGAAAGTTGACTTCTAGCAGCCTTTAGTGACTTATTTTGTTGAGCTTGTTAATTTTGTGATAGAAATGCAAGTGTCATTTCAGAATACATTAGCAAACACTTTAATACAAGTTGCAGTCCATGAAGTCTTATAGTTCTTCCCAGGTGTTATAAAGGGTTAAAGACACATGTTTGCCTCAAAGTCCAGCTTGCATTAGCCATCCTTTACATGGCATTACAGTAAATTAGAGGAAGTAGAGTGAGGCTGGAAGGCTGTTCAGGAAGAGATGTTCTTAATTTGGGAGAAAACAGAACACATTAAAGCACTTGATCAAGAAGATCAAGATATATCACATTGATGATACAGGGAACAGCAGGAATAATTAATAGCATATGGTTCCTGAGAAGATGGAAGAGAGGGAATGGAGAATACAAGTAGAGTTGAGAGGAGGGGAGCAAAGAGGCTTGCAGATAAGGAGCCAGGCACCGTTCGACCAGGCTTTCTACTTTCTTTTTAAGATAACATCATCTGCTAAGAGGATGAAGGGCACAGAAGGAAATTTAGACATCTTCTGCAAATGCCAAGAACTGAATGAGCCAAGACAAGTCCATATTAAAGGTCCAGCTGAAGCTGTAACCATGAATTAATAATGGAACTAACTTGCCAGAAGGTATGATTTCATGACTGTTCAGATACCAGTCTAGAGAAGACAAGTGGATAGGTTACCGATCTCCAGCAGTATTCAGGATCAGGAATGTTCAGATGAGGAATGTCGACTTGTGAAGTATGAGAAGTGAATCTAAGTGAAATGGAAAAGAGGGGAACAATCTCCTTTCTTGGCCTTGAGAATCTGTCTCTGACTTTCCTCAGCAAGAGAGGTCTTGGTTCAGGAGTGCCAAAGCCAGAGTTCCACTATGAAGAATCCCAGACTCTACCTCCCTCCAGGTGTGGGTATGAGGGGGAAAATGCTATAGCCTAGCACACAGTAGGAGCTCAAAAAACAGCAACCAAAGGAGTAACAAGTCTGTGATACTCTTTTTGAAAAAGCAACAGTAGATACTCAGAATTCTTTGTTATTTAGTGTGAGCAAGGGACTATTTGTATTCTTCTCAAAGGAATCACGCTTTTCCCCCTTTGCTGGTAAAAATAAAAGAAAGGAAGAATAAAAGAAAGAATGGAAGGAGGAAAGGATAGAAGGAAGAAAGGAAGGAAGAGTGGGACAGAGGGGTAAGTGAGAAGGAAAGAGGTAGGAAAATTAGAAGGGGAAGGGAAAAGGAGAGAAAAATAAAAGAAAAACAATTTCTGCATGTTTTGAAATATGTCTGAGAAAAATGACTCATAAATGGTTAAATGAATTCTTAAGTAATTCTAAGAACTCAAACTGTCACCAGTCATTATGAGACTGGATTCATTTTAAAATCCTGTAAAGCTCTTGCTTGGACTCATTACTTTTCTTTATGTACTCTATTTCTTGACAATATAGCTTTTCCCACATGGTAGCCGGTATTGTGCATTAGCTTTATTTTATGTGAATTTTAAAGATTTAGAGTCACAGGAGTTCGGTGGATAGAGAATGGTCCAAAAATGAAGGTGCATTAGATTGTGTAAAGGAAATTCATATTTTATTAATTATGTTTTGACATATTAGCACATGATTTTTTTTTAACTGTAAGTGCAGTTCCTTTGCCCTGGCCCTGTATTAGGTATAGAATATAACAGATAACCAGATGTTTAAGTACTGAACTATAATTCAGAATGTTGTCATTTTAAATACAAATGTGAGTATTTTTATTCTCCTGATTAAAAGGGCATTTTGTTTTCTTTGGCATGCCTTCCTTAGGAATTATTTTGAGTTATAGTGATGAGCAAATCAAGGAAAGCATTTTAAGAAGACAGAGGATGCCCATTTTAAATGGATTATAATTGCAGCAAAAAGACTTGGCTCCACTGGATGTGTTTTTCTTTTCCTCCACCATTAGAGCTGAGTTGAATTCTGATGACATTAAAAAACCTTGAAGGATACATTGATTTTTATTTCTTCAACTCAAATCTAAAGGCAGTTACACGACAGCTATGCATTTCTGCACTTACTATTATATTTAATTGATCTGTAGTTGATTCACAAAGTTGTGTTACTTTCAGGTATACTAACAGTGATTTAGTTTCAGTTCAGTCACTCAATCGTGTCTGACTCTTCGCGACCCCATGAATTGCAGCACGCCAGGCCTACCTGTCCATCACCATCTCCTGGAGTTCACTCAGACTCACGTCCATCGAGTCCGTGATGCCATCCAGCCATCTCATCCTCTGTCGTCCCCTTCTCCTCCTGCCCCCAATCCTTCTCAGCATCAGAATATTTTCCAATGAGTCAACTCTTCGCATATATATATATATATACACACATACATATATATACACACACCTGTACATATACCATTGTATACATATACATATATATTCTTTTTCATTATAGGTTATTACAAGATATTAAATATAATTCCTTTTGACAAGTAGGTCTTTGCTTTCTATCTATTTTATATATAGTGAAGTCGCTCAGTCATGTCTGACTCTTTGTGACCCCATGGACTGTAGCCTACCACGTTTCTCCATCCATGGGATTTTCGAGACAAGAGTACTGGAGTGGGTTGCCATTTCCTTCTCCAGAGGACCTTCCCAACCCCAGGATCGAACCCGGGCCTCCCACATTGTAGGCAGACGCTTTACCATTTGAGCAACCAGGGAAGATTATTTTATATATAGTAGTATGTATATGCTAATCCCAAACTCTCAATTTATACTTCCTCACCCTTTCGCTTTTGGTAACCCTACGTTTGTTTTCCATGTCTGTGAATCTACTTCTATTTTGTAAATAAGTTCACTTGTATCACTTTTTCTAGATTCCAAACATAAGTGACATCATATGATAACTGTCTTTGTCTGACTTTACTTAATATGATAATTTCTAGGTCCATCATGTTGCTACAAATGGCATTATTTCATTCTTTTTTTACAGTTGAGTGAAAAAGCAAAGGAATTCCAGAAAAACACCTACTTTTCTGCTTCATTGACTATGCTAAAGCCTTTGACTGTGTGGATCACAATAAACTGTGGAAAATTCTTAAAGAGATGGGAATACCAGACCACCTGACTTGCCTCCTGAGAAATCTATATGCAGGTCAAGAAGCAACAGTGAGAACCAGAGATGGAACAACTGATTGGTTCAAAATTGGGAAAGGAGTATGACAAGCATATATATTATCACCCCATTTATTTAACTGATGTACAGAGTACATCATGTCAACTGCCAGACTGGATGAATCACAAGCTTGAATCCAGATTGCAGGGAGAAATATCAATGACTTCAGATATGCAATTGATACCACTCTAATAGGAGAAAGTGAAGAAGAACTAAAGAGCCTCTTGATGAGGGTGAAAAAGAAGAGTGAAAAAAATGGCTTAAAAGTCAACATGCAAGAAACTAAGATCATGGCATCCAATCCCATCCTTCATGGCAAACAGACGGGGAAAAAGTAGAAATAGTGACCAGTTTTCTTTTCTTGGGCTCCTAAATCACTGCAGATGGTGACCATCATGGATTCCATGGCTGCATCACATACAGCCATGAAATTAGAAGATACTTGCTCCTTGGAAGGAAAACTATGACAACCCTAGAGAGTGAAAGTTGATCAGTCGTGTCTGACTGTTTTGTGACCCCATAGACTATACAGTCCTGGAATTCTCCAGGCAAGAATACTGGAGCGGGTAGCCTTTCCCTTCTCCAGGGGATGTGAAGATCAGACTCAGGTCTCTTGCACTCCAGGCAGATTCTTTACCAGTTGAGACACAAGGGAAGTCCAAGCAGACTGGAGTGGGTAGCCTATCCGTTCTCCAGCAGATCTTCCTGACCCAGGAATTGAACCAGAGTCTCCTGCATTGCAGGCAGATTCTTTACCAACTGAGCTATCAGGGAAGACCATGATAAACCTTGACAGCATATTAAAAGCAGAGATATCACTTTGCTGACAAAGGTCTATTTGGTCAAAGCTATGGTTTTTCTCCAGTAGTCCTGTACAGATGTGAGGGTTGGACCATAAAGAAGGTTGAATGCTAAAGAATTAATGTGCTGGAATAGACTCTTGAGTGTCCCTTAGATAGCAAGGAGATCAAACCAGTCAATCCTAAAGGATATAAACCCTGAATATTCATTGGAAGGACTACTGCTGAAGCTCAAGCTCAAGCTTCAATACTTTGGCCACCTGATGCAAAGAGCCAACTCATTGGAAAAGATCCTGATGCTGGCAAAGACTGAAGGCAAAAGGAGAAGAGGGCGAAAGGGAATGAGATGGTTAAACAGCATCACTGACTCATCGGACATGAATTTGAGCAAACTTCAGGAGAAAGTGAAGGACAGGGAAGCCTGGTGTGCTGCAATCCGTGGTGGTCACAAAGAGTCAGACAGAACTTAGTGACTGAATAACAAATATTCATTATGGGCTTCTCAGATGGCTCAGTGGTAAAGAATCTGCCTGCCAATGCAGGAGACACAGGAGATGTGGGTTATATCCCTGCATCAGGAAGATTCCCTGGAGGAGAAAATGGCAAAACCAGTCCAGTATTCTTGCCTGGAGAATCCCATGAACAGAGCAGCCTGGTGGGCTGCAGTCCATGGAGTTGCATAGAGTCAGACGTAACTAAGCAGCTGACACAATGGCACAATATTCCATTACATATATGTGTGTATGTGTGTGCACATGTGTGTGTGTATATACATATATATATATATAATATTTATCAGTTCAGTTCAGTTGCTCAGTCGTGTCTGACTCTTCGTGACCCCATGAATAGCAGCACGCCAGGCCTCCCTGTCCATCACCAACTTCCGGAGTTCACTCAGACTCACGTCCATCGAGTCCGTGATGCCATCCAGCCATCTCATCCTCTGTCATCCCCTTCTCCTCCTGACCCCAATCCCTCCCAGCATCAGAGTCTTTTCCAATGAGTCAACTCTTTGCATGAGGTGGCCAAAGTACTGGAGTTTCAGCTTTAGCATCATTCCTTCCAAAGAAATCCCAGGGCTGATCTCCTTCAGTATGGACTGGTTGGATCTCCTTGTAGTCCAAGGGACTCTCAAGAGTCTTCTCCAACACCACAGTTCAAAAGCATCAATTCTTTGGTGCTCTGCCCTCTTCACAGTCCAGCTCTCACATCCATACGTGACCACTGGAGAAACCATAATATTTATGGCTGAATAATATCTCAGTAGGGCTTTTCCAGTGGCTCAGTGGTAAAGAATCTGTCTGCAATGCAGCAGATGAGAGTTTGATCCCCAGGTCAGGAAGATCCCCTGGAGAAGGAAATGGCAACTCACTCCAGTACTGTTGCCTGAGAAATCCCATGGATAGAGGAGCCTGGTGAGCTACAGTTCATGGGGTTGTAAGAGTGAGACACAACTTAGCAACTAAACAACAACATCCCATTCCATATACATATATAGTCACATATTCTTTATTCATCTCTTGATGGACATTTAGGTTCCTTCTATGTCTTGGTTATTGTAAATGTTGCTTCCATGAACACTGGGATTCAAGTATCTTTTCAAGTTAGAGTTTTCTCCATATATACGCCCAGGAGTGGGATTGCTGATCATATGGTAGTTCTAGTTTTACTTTTTTAAAGAACCTTCATACTGTTCTCTGTGGTGGCTGTACCAATTCACATTCCCACCAACAGTGTAGGAAAATTCCCTTTACTCCACACCCTCTCCAGCATTTATTATTTGTAGACTTTGATGATGGCCATTCTAACAGGTATGAGGTGATATTTCATGGCACTTTTGTTTGGCATTTGTCTAATAATTAGCAGTATTGAGTATCTTTTCATATGCTTGTTGGCCATCTGTGTATCTTCTTTGGAGAAATGCCTATTTAGCTTTTATTGCTCATTTTTTAATTAGATTGTTATTTTTTTAATAGTAAGTTGCATGAGTTGTTCGTATATTTGGAAATTGAAAACCTTGTTTGTCACATCATTTGTAAATATTTTCTCCCATTCTGTAGGGCGTCTTTTTATTTTACACTTATGATAATATAAGGTAAATTTTATGAAGAGTTACTGGACTTTTACAATTTATTATAGTACAGTTTTTTTTTTTTTTTTTTAATTCTAGCTAGGTAGAATGTCCTGGTATTTGAGTGCTGAGTTTCATTGGTCCCAAATGTCATTTTTTTTTTTCTGATTATAAAAGCAATACATGCCTATGTATTCATCTTTTCACCAACAGTAACTAAATGTTTCGTAGAAAGGAACTAACTATAGTGACTGAGGCAAAATTCAGGACTCAGACAAAAATGTGGTTACAATCATGTCCCTGTCATTTATTAGGGGAGTTATTTTAGATGAACAAGTAACTTAATTGTGCCAAGCTTCAGTTTCTTTATCTGTAATAGTGGGCAAAATACTTATCTCTTGGAATTATTGTGAAGCCTCAATTAAAGTGCTTAGCACATGCTAAGCACTGATGAGTACTCAATAAATGCCTTATCCTAGCAGGGATGGGGAGGAGCTTAGAGGAGCTTTTACCCTTCCTTTACTAAAAGCTATCTAAGAACAATTTGGCAGGTTCTCCTTTCTTGGCTTCTCCAAGTATCTGGGATTCTCAAATGAAACAGCAGAGATGCATCTGTCTTCTCAGTTCTGCAGCTTAAACCTGATGGACTCTAGACATTAAGCCACCTTTTAGACATGAAAAATCCCTAATTCATCTTCCTACTTGTTATTAAAAGAGCAAAATAAAATTAGCATTGACTAAGCTGTGCCTGCTTTCCAACGCTAGCTGCTGATTTCAATCTTGATTCAATATATGGTCTCAGAAGTTCCCAATGTCACTAGAGCAAAGCTACTCCCTCCCCCATGCGAATAATATCTTGACAAGAACACAGTATCTTGATATGCAAAGTGTTTTTCAGTTTACAAAGCATTTTCACACTATTGTATCACAGCACCATGGAAAGCCATGTGAAACTCAAGTACTGGAACTATCAGGATCCCAAAGCTAATGAGTGGCAGAACCGGGCCCAATCTCAAGATATCCGAAGATAAGTTTTCTAAATTCTTATTCACTACCTCTCTCCTCTAGCCATTCAGACTCTGGTCAACATCTTGGACAGCAGTTCTCAGACTGGGGTTTATACAAGGATCATTTAAGTAGTCTGGGAAAATGCAGTTACACAGGTCCAAGCTTCAGAGATTCCAATTTACTAATTCTGGCATGAGGTCTGGGAATTTGAAGGTGAAGGGAAAAAGTTAAATTTTAAAAAGTTTTCTTTGTCCTGTTAAAACCCCAGAGGCAGGCCATACCTCATGGAAAATAGCCTGCCCCTTACCTGATGACTCATGGTCTTCTGATCTTTGTAGAAGCCCCCCACCCAGAATGGTTATTTTTATGTTAATCCTTTCTGGAGGCTGTTTTTCTGAGAATTAGCCAAACCACTGCGGGGTGGTCAGTCGGCGTTTCGACTTAATAACTTGCAGACCTATCCCTGTAAAGGTCAAGCCTTGCCCACCAATCAAACATCCCCACCCCACCTGTACCTGCCTATGGCCCCCTATCACATTGTTCCCAGTATCCTAACCCTACTCCCGCCTGCTTGTGATTTTTCTGTATAAAAATCCTTTGCGACCAGTGTTCGGGGTTCATTCCTCCTCGAAGGAGTTCGAACCCTGGCGCGCCGGCTTAATAAAATCGTCTTGCTGATTGCATCGAATTCGAGGAGTCTTGGTGATCTGTGAGGCGATGGTTCCGGTGATTAGGCCTTCTCTGGGTCTAACAAAGGTTTCATCAGCTCCCAGTTAATTCTGATATGGTGGCACACCAGGAGAAACCTTGAATTCTTATAACTCTGTTCTCTGTTTAAGCCATGACACCACTCCTCTGAGAATGTCCTCAAAGAAAACCAGACTATTTTTCAATACCCTTCACAGATAGAGAGACAACGTCAGTCAGCTTAGGCTAAGTAGTACAAGAATAACAAGACTCCCAGCATCACTGGCTTACAAAGCAAAGGCTGATTCACTGACTCACAATTCTATCTCTATGAACTGGACAGGAATGTACTACATTCTCCTTTCATTTGGGGACCAAGACTGACGAACAGTCTCTATGTGGGATATCATGATGTCACAGTAGAGGGAAAAGAGAGATGGCAGAATCTCATGATGGCTCTTTAAGCTTTTGCTGGGGAAGAATTTCCTATGTCATTTCTGCTTACATTTCACTGACCAAAGAAAATCAGACTCCCAAGCTTGCTGATAAGGAGTCAGGAAGTAAACTCCTCCCTTAGAAACAGGCTGGGAATTATAAACAATGCTGCAATGAACATTGGGGGTACATGTGTCTCTTTCAATTCTGGTTTCCTTGGTGTGTATGCCCAGCAGTGGGATTGCTGGGTCATTAAGCAGTTCTATTTGCAGTTTTTTAAGCCAGGACATGGAAACAACCTAGATGTCCATCAGCAGATGAATGGATAAGAAAGCTGTGGTACATATACACAATGGAGTATTACTCAGCCCTTAAAAAGAATAAATTTGACTCAACTCTAATGAGATGGATGAAACTGGAGCCGATTATACAGAGTGAAATAAGCCAGAAAGAAAACACCAATACAGTATACTGACACATATATATGGAATTTAGAAAGATAGTAATGAGGACCCTGTAAGTGAGACAACATAAGAGACACAGAGGTATAGAATGGACTTTTGGCTTCTGAGGGAGAGGGAGAGGGTGGGATGATTTGGGAGAATGGCACTGAAACATGTATACTATCATGTAAGAAATGAAGCGCCAGTCTATGTTCAATGCAGGATACAGGATGATTGGGGCTGGTGTACACGATGATCCAGGGAGATGGTGTGGGGTGGAAGGTGGGAGGGGGCTTCAGCATTGGGAGATCGTGTACACCTGTGGCTGATTCATGTCAATGTATGGCAAAACCAATACAGTATTGTAAAATAGAATAAAGTTTTAAATTAATAAAGAAAGAAAGAAAGAAAGAAAGAAACAGGCTGGGAGCTAATAGCTCTCATGCTTATATTTACAATAATATAATGAATGGATCACAGAGACCTCATCTGAAGTGTTGAGTAGGTCTAAGTGCCCATTTTTCCTGGGTTTTAAATTAAAAAGAAAGAAAGAAAGAAAGAAAGAAACAGGCTGGGAGCTAATAGCTCTCATGCTTATATTTACAATAATATAATGAATGGATCACAGAGACCTCATCTGAAGTGTTGAGTAGGTCTAAGTGCCCATTTTTCCTGGGCTAACTAAGATCTCATCTTCAAACTAATAATCTGATGACTAATCTTAATATTTTGCCACCCATAATGCCCTCCCACTCTTAATTTATCCTCTTCAGGTATTATGTTCTACCTTATATTGTCATATGGCTGAATACTTTTGATTATTTAAACATCTAAGGGTCTAAATTTCAAATTCTAAAGAAATGTATAGCATTGTTAATATTTCCCCATGTTAAGAAATGTGCTTCAATATATTTAAGGATAACTCTGGGTCAAACAGTGATCCTCTGTATCTTACAATGTCTATTTCTGCCTTTACAGCATACCAGTGGCTGCTGGCCACATGCTTCAATCAAAGGCAATTTTCCTCTCTCTGTTTAGCTCTGGTTCCCAGCCAGCAGAAAGAATAACTTGAAGCTTTCTCATTTTTGTAATAAACAGGCACTTCAAATGCTAGTGTCCTGTTCACCATTATAATTCATCTTACATTTTTCCCTTTCTCTGCACCCTCCCAGGCAGATGGTGGTTGGTTCACGATAAAGTTGAAGTCTCTGTTTTGTCCCTGGGTCTACAAGGAATGAACTCTGCCAGAGTAATCTTTCTTATTTTCTCTGCTGAGTAAACAAGTGTTGGATTATAAACGATTCTAATACATCTATAGAGAATATGATCAGTAAAGCTAAGACTTACAAGGCATACCATTAAAAGTACCTCACTTCAAACCAATTGACACATTTTTTAAAAAAGCAGCTGACAAGGACCGTGTAAGAGTTTTCATGATAAGCTATATTTATTCACAATGTGATTTTCTGTCATGGGGGAATTGCAAATTTTATTTGAAATTGTGGCTCTAACCTAATAAAATACATATAATATTTGTAAAAACCACTGTAAAATGAAAGTGACTCTGAAATACAAATGCATATTGTCTCTTTTTTCTTCTTTTCATCTCTCCTTTAAAAATTTAATAATATTTCCAATTATTTTATTAATGAGCTCTGATCCACCCAATCCATAAAGGTATAATGAATATCTATTAGGTATCAGGCTCACTTCAGGACACCAGGAAGCATGTGACAAACAAAACTCAGCTCCTACCCTCATGGAAATTGCATTCTAATGAGTACACATATCATCTTTCATCTTGGTTTTTCTACCCATAATGCACATTTATTTTTAGTATATTAAACAAATCTTTACTGAACACTTACTATGCGCCAGGCTTACTAGTTTGAAATGCTGGAGATAGAGCAGTGAATAAAACCAACAAAAATCTCTACATTCTTGGAGCCTGCATTTAGTGAGAGGAAACTGATAAAATAATATGTCAGAGGTATGTAAGTACTATGGAGAAAAGCAAGAAAGGAGAGGAGAAATAAGGATTGCTAGGGAGTGCAATTTAAACAGCATGCCTGAAGTTGATTAGGAAGAGCATGATGCAAGTGTCTTAGCTAAGAACAGTCCAGGGAAACATAACAGCAGGTGCAAGAGCCCTGAGGCAGGAGAAGAGCATTTTCAAAGGGCAGCAAGAAAGTTCTAATAAAGGTGAGAATATGCACACATATAGCACGAACACATCTAAGCTGGCTTCTATTTGTGGAATAATAAACATTGAATCATCAGCTGGAATAATGCAGAAGTGGGCAGACAGCACAGGATCGAAGCTGAAAGGATCTTGCAATTATTCTTATCACCTAAAATAGATACATGATGATGAGAAGAAGGTTAACAGACATGACTGTGTGAAAGGTCTTCATAACCTGTCTCTGCATGAATAGCACCCTTATGAAAAAGAAAACATATTGTATCCAGATGCTGAATACCAGATGAGTAAAAACCTTTATCCATTTTAATCCAGGTGTTTAACGTGTTTAGATAAAGAAAAACAAACACTCTCTGGAGCCAATCTTATGTAGTCAGTATTGACATATTACAACGACTCCTCTCCCTTTTTTATTTCCTTTTTACAAAGGCTATTATTCTCAGGGAGCTCTATAATTTCCTAGGTGTCTTATCCTCAATTTATTCCTGTTTTTCTACATCTTTTGCAAAATAAAACAAACAGTTCTCTGGACCAACATCCTGAAAGAGAGTTGGTGGTATAGCAAATGTCAAAAAAAAACACCCTAAATTTATATATTATAAAATCCTAAGTAAAATTTCTGACCATAATAATTACTATACATGACTATTTCAGTGCTGCAGTTCTACATCAGTATTTTGTGTTGGTTCATAATAAACAAAATAGTCATTGTGGTGCTGTCATTATTGTTGGTAGAGGTGTGGTAGGAACTCAAATTTTTTATTAAATAAACTTCTTCATATTCTCCTTTTAAAAAGGTTACCACTGGAAGGATGAGGGGAAGGCACAGTTGGGAAGTTTGGGATGGACGGGTACACACTACTATATTTAAAGTGGAAAACCAACAAAGACCTACCATATAGCACAGGGAACTCTGCTCAATGTTATGCAGCAGCCTGGATGGGAAGGGAGTTTGGGGGAGAATGAATACATATATAGGTATGGCTGAGTCCCCTTGCTGTTCACCTGAAACTATCACAACATTGTTAATTGGCTATGAAAAGTACAAGCATCAGTCATGTCTGAATCTTTGTGACTCCACTGACTATAGCCCACCAGGTTCTTCTGTCCATGGAATTCTCCAGATAAGAATACTGGAGTGAGTAGCCATTTCCTTTGCCAGGGGATCTTCCTGACCCAGGGATCAAACCCAGGTATCCAGCATTGTAGGCAGGTTCTTTACCATCTGACCCACCAGGGAAGCCCCTCCCCAATACCAAATAAGTTTAAAAAAATAAAAAGCCCACAACTATTAAGCATTTTAGGACTGATGATTAGAGGTATACTGATAGTTCCTACAGTTTTATCAAAGTAACTAATAAAAATATTAGGAGACCACAAAGCATTGAATAAAAAAAAAAAAAAAAACTTGTGCCTTGAAAATGGACCAGAATTTGGATGCCAACACTGATACTTAGAAGCTGTTTAATATTGGCAATTACTCAACTCCTCTGACCCTCTGTAAAAATGAGGAAAGACATTATACCTGTCCTACAGAGCTCTACAGAGGAAAAGGGAGTCTTACCTGGAAGATGGCCTACAGAGTTCCTGTGCTCAATGGATGTGAAATAATACTGTGAATAAAAAACTTGGAGATATTTACTCTTTTACACAAGGGTCTGGTCAAAAGTCATACATGAGGGATATTAATTTTACATATATCTTTTTCTGGGTCATCTTGGGCTTTTTCTTTCTGGGGAGGAAAGGGGTCAGAGGGCAAGGAAATCCTTCTGGGTTTCATGAATAGGACATTGAGCACTGTATCAATTTCACCTTGGGCTGTTGATCATCAGAGGGAGCCACACTTTCCCAGACTGGGTTTTGTCCTCCCAGTAGGAACACATATCCACTTTGTGAAAATGAGATTTTCCCTTTGTTAATAAAATTCTACTTTATCTCAAATCAGAATTCTAAAGTGTATTAGTTTTAAAATGGTTAAATCATTTCTTCAATAGTTTAACTTCTTTTATACAGACAGTATGTGAGAGGAGAACCATTATTAAACACTCAAAAGGGGGAGAAAAAAAAAAAGGTCTCTCAAAGCAGGACTGGCTGTTTAATAAATAATCCATTGAATTCTTGCAGCCCTTTCTTTCAGATAAAAAGCAGCAGCAAGGCCTGTTAAAGAAACCCATCATGGCAAAATCCACACCCAACAGAAAGTGTCTAACAGACTGAGATGACAGTACAAAGGGCTGGGAGCAGCTCATCTTTGTAGAGAGAACAAAGGTGTCTCCAGCAATTAGAAGCATGTTTGTCTGCTTAACTGTGCTTGAGGGGAAGTCTGGGGAAGCCGTAGTTATTGGGGGTGCTACTGAGGTGCCCTTGCCTAAGGCAGGTGGCAGGAGCATATTAGTGAAGGGAAAAAAAATTGATCAAATCAGCCAAGTTGGTACGGGATGATTTTAAATACGCAATAGCTAATGGTGGTCTCATGATTTTTATTACCCAGCTGTTTCGATGTTTTATTTTTATCTGTTATATAGATATATTCTTGTATGCTGATATTGAGATAAGCCGCAATGGAAGTAAAATTCTAAAACAAATTCATCTCCTGGGGACCTTTGTTCATCTGGCAGCCGAGACTCTTACAATGTAGGACGGTTCTCCCATTTGAGAGTCTCTTGTCTCTATTTTCACATTTGCATCCTACACTCTGGCCAGACTGACAAGTTTGTGGTCTCCAAATAAGACAAGTCCTCTGAGAGTTTCAGCAGCTGCTTCCCCCTCCTGGCTGGCCTCCTCCCCACCCATAAGCATCTTCTCTTGCCAGGTACATGTCTACCATCAAGAGGCCTTCCTCACCTCCCACAAAGAGTTCCTTGTTCCCTGGGGTTGCTTTCTCCCCGGGGTACCCAGTGCCATACTTTCCTGAGAGCTCAGAACCCTGTCAGTCCAATAACTGTAGATATTTACTTATGTCTCCCCGTGAGACTGGAGATAGTTACCTCCCCGTGCCAAGATCCAGCTAACCTTGACACAGAGAGAGCCTCAGTCAATATATTAATGTAAATGAATTAATCAATCAATGAATACAAATTAATGTATAAAATCTATCTTCATAAAATAATATGAAGATTTGGGTTTGTCTTTCTCCTTCCTTAAATTAGCATTAGCACTGGTGCTTTATAGAGGTAAAGCTGTTGCAGGCAGTTTGGTATGGGCAGGTAAGGATTTGTGATACCACTAGCTTTCCCATTCTCCTAAAAAATAGTCAGACCACGTTAGAAGTTGCTATCAGGGAGGGGTCTGTGGCAGTGAAGCCAAAGCTGACTCTCTCTTTTCTGAGTATGCAGCAAGGCCTGTTAAAGAAACCCATCATGGCAAAATCCACACCCAACAGAAAGTGTCTAACAGACTGAGATGACAGTACAAAGGGCTGGGAGCAGCTCATCTTTGTAGAGAGAACAAAGGTGTCTCCAGCAATTAGAAGCATGTTTGTCTGCTTAACTGTGCTTGAGGGGAAGTCTGGGGAAGCCGTAGTTATTGGGGGTGCTACTGAGGTGCCCTTGCCCTAAGGCAGGTGGCAGGAGCATATTAGTGAAGGGAAAAAAAATTGATCAAATCAGCCAAGTTGGTACGGGATGATTTTAAATACGCAATAGCTAATGGTGGTCTCATGATTTTTATTACCCAGCTGTTTCGATGTTTTATTTTTATCTGTTATATAGATATATTCTTGTATGCTGATATTGAGATAAGCCGCAATGGAAGTAAAATTCTAAAACAAATTCATCTCCTGGGGACCTTTGTTCATCTGGCAGCCGAGACTCTTACAATGTAGGATGGTTCTCCCATTTGAGAGTCTCTTGTCTCTATTTTCACATTTGCATCCTACACTCTGGCCAGACTGACAAGTTTGTGGTCTCCAAATAAGACAAGTCCTCTGAGAGTTTCAGCAGCTGCTTCCCCCTCCTGGCTGGCCTCCTCCCCACCCATAAGCATCTTCTCTTGCCAGGTACATGTCTACCATCAAGAGGCCTTCCTCACCTCCCACAAAGAGTTCCTTGTTCCCTGGGGTTGCTTTCTCCCCGGGGTACCCAGTGCCATACTTTCCTGAGAGCTCAGAACCCTGTCAGTCCAATAACTGTAGATATTTACTTATGTCTCCCCGTGAGACTGGAGATAGTTACCTCCCCGTGCCAAGATCCAGCTAACCTTGACACAGAGAGAGCCTCAGTCAATATATTAATGTAAATGAATTAATCAATCAATGAATACAAATTAATGTATAAAATCTATCTTCATAAAATAATATGAAGATTTGGGTTTGTCTTTCTCCTTCCTTAAATTAGCATTAGCACTGGTGCTTTATAGAGGTAAAGCTGTTGCAGGCAGTTTGGTATGGGCAGGTAAGGATTTGTGATACCACTAGCTTTCCCATTCTCCTAAAAAATAGTCAGACCACGTTAGAAGTTGCTATCAGGGAGGGGTCTGTGGCAGTGAAGACAAAGCTGACTCTCTCTTTTCTGAGTAGGTTTGAAAAAACTAATTTATGAAATGGAACAGAATTCAATCTGGGGTAATTAAGTTGTCCCATTTTGTTCACTGGGGAAAAAATATGTATCCAAATCTTCAATAGATTGGTGTGAAAGTCTTAGTTGCTCAGTCGTGTCCAACTCTTTGTGACCCCATGGACTATAGCCCACCAGGGTCCTCTGTCCATGGAATTCTCCAGGCAAGAATACTGGAGTGGGTAATCATGTCATTCCCTTTTCCAGGGGATTTTTTCAACCCAAGGATCAAACCCAGGTCTCCTGCATTTCAGGCAGATTCCTAACCATCTGAGCCACACACACACAAATAGAATTTCAGATGTAGGACTGTTAATATGAACAACATCAGGCCAAGAATGAGAGTCTTGAAAAATGGAGGCTAAAGGCAATCACATAGAGTTTGATGTGATTCATCTGTGGCTCTCAAGCCACAGTCCCTGAGAGCACATGGAAGCTGGTGAGAAGACATGGACAGAGATGAGAGGCCAGCTCAGAAGCACCCTAACAAGGCGTCCTGAAACTGGGAAGCCACCAACTGCTCTGGAGAAACAGACAGACTTCCTCAATACAGTCCTTCCTCACTCAGAGAAAAGTACTAGATGAGGAGCCAAGGTTAAAATGGTAACTGTAGGACCACCCTGCTTTTCACCTTATCCAAAAAAACTTGGTGGTCTTGGTATTTCACATAAAAATATTTAACCGATATCTACCCCCAAGTGCAAGCCCTGTGATGCCACCACCACGTGGCGGAGGGACTGTCAGTCCAGTAAGGGGAAACAGACAAGTGAACAAATTAATACAGAAATGTGTCCTGGAAAACATAGACGGTTCAGGTTGCCATGAGCCATTAAGGAAAACTCAGATACTTCATCAGGGTGTCTTAGAGAGTCAGCAAAGAGTCCAAAGAGGAGACAGCTCCAGAATGAAAGTTTGAGAAATGATGATGTTGCTACGATGCAGGGCTCAGGTAGGAGCAGAGTCTGAGTGGGTGAAGGAGTACTACGGGGCAAGGTTCACTCTCCAGGAGGGTATGTTTAGGGGACTTCCAACAGTCAATGGGAATAGAGTACTGTGTGGGAAGAGCACTGTTCAGCTGGGGTAGGTAGGAGGCTGGGTGGGTAGGTAAGCCTGATATTTAAGGCTTCCATGTGCCAGATTGGGTGGTCTGGCCTCTAGCCTATAGGTGATGGCAATCCCTTCAAAGAATCAGAAAGGTGAGAGGGCTCCGAAATGAAGGAATTTCTTTACTTTTTAACTCATATGTTATCCCTTGGCCCTCAGGCCCTTTTATAAGAAGAATTTGAGAAGCAAGCACTCATGCTAAGCACCAGAAGCTTTCAGCATCTATAACTCATTTCCACTCACTTGCTCCTGTCCTATCTAATCTGCTTGACACATGCTTTTAATTGTCTGAGATACTTGATTAGCTCAGCACCAAACCTGTCCCTTCCTCCACGATGGGATGGTCTCCCAATTGGTCATGGAATACTAGAGAAGATTTATTTCCCTCTTTTTGCCTCAACACCTCATCACACAACTTAAAGACAATGTGGATTAAAACCTTGGCCTGATTTTCAAACCCTTGCATTTCACTAACTCTTAGTCCATCTTGTGCCATAATATACCCAAAGCCACGCACCAGGCATTTTATCCTAAACTGCACCTGCATCGGGGTTACCTGGCCCCGGCCCAGGCCTCCTGGGTAAAGATGAATAGGAAGTAGGTCCAGGGACTCTGCATCACAGCAAGGCCCCTAGGACCTCTAATCTCTGTATGTCACCAACTGATCTAGAGTTAGGCAAACTTACAGGAAAACACAGCCTCCTGAGTATTTTGAAAGCGACTAGCTCCACATGAAGGAAAAATGATTTAGGCATTTTAGGGAGCTAGATGTTTACAGTTCCCCAAAATATGAAGTTCCTAAGCTGAAAACATAGTAATTACTACAAAGGCCTGGGTTTGGCCAAATACGATCCTTTGTTGTCTCACATCTCCCTCCCTACTGCCCTCACTTCTGATGTTGAGGTTACTGACTACACACCTCTTCTTCCCAATGTCAGTTTCCTTCACCAGAAGCCTTGCTTGAAAGTGTCAGGAAAACACATTGGTCTCTAAATGCTCACTGCAAAAGTCACCTATTCAGGAGGCTGCTGTTAACTCAATCAGGTACCCTTGGCTCAGCTAGACAATAAATAACCCAGGTGGGCATTAAGGGGGGTGCTTAGGAGCTAAGAAAGATGGGGAGAATAAAGAACCTGAATCTTGGGGAGATGGGCTGGAGTTCACCAAGAATGAGGAATGTGGGCAGATCCCGGGAGTTCACACAAATAGGACACCCTTGCCAAGGGAGGATTGAGAGAATTGACCTTAAGGCACAATGTGGCATAATGGGAGTTAACAGTAAATTTAATACTGCACAGTGTTCAAAGAAGCCTTTTTCTTTGTGGAATGAAAATGAAGCTATTTCACTGGATATAAAAAAATGGCAATATTTCTGACTGTCCTTGTGTATTTTTAGCTGTCGAGATGAGATGACTATCTTATAACCATAGTTAATGCATGATTTTCAATGGTTCAGATTTTCCATGTTGCAGATTTGGGTGTGACATTTTGGGATCTCTTTGTGTTGAGGGAAGATAGATGTCTTTCTTTGTTAATGATTTAGAATAAATTTCATCTGAGTTTTAACAGATTTTGTTCTTTTCTAAAATGACAAAGGAGGAGGAAAAAAATAGGGTTAGATAGCATTTCAAAGCCATCTTGTCCAGTCCCCTTCCCCAAGTGGAGAAGGAGCCATTTGAGCCATTTTGGACACTAATTCGTTTGGACGTAAATGCCATGACATTCAAACAGAACACCCACGTCTGGGCTGCTTCAGACACCCAGATACAAAAGGTGCTAAAATGAGGGACACATGAGGCTTTGGGCATAAAACATATGTCAAGTCAAGGCATAAATTTACTGGCTTATTGATTTTAAAGAGTTCATGCTCACTTCCAAGAACTGTGGTAAAAGGACACCGTTTTGTGATCAGTCATTCCAACAGACTGATACAGTTTGGTACTGCATCTCCATACAGCACAATGTTGGAACACTGGGAATAATTCTGTTTTGCAATTCAACAAATGTACATAACAGATTTTTAAAGGCATTTTGGAAGGAGCAGATTTGTGTTAGATAAAAGGCACTCTCATTGTCTGTTTATAGGAGGATAAATTGTACAAATTCATGACATTATAAACTTTGTGAGGATAGAAACTGCCTCATTCACATGATTTTTCTCCAGTGTCTTATTACTGCCTGAAAATTACAGGTGCTTAGAAATATTTGCTAAATACATACATAAATCAATGGGAATTTGGCTATAAGTTTGGACCCACCATTTAGCCTTTAGAAAGCTTGTCTAAAGACATAAACATGAGATCAAAGATTCAGCTATGCAGAGTTTCATTGTGATGCTGTTAATGATGTCCAAAATTATATGAGGGATGAATGTAAAAATTGGGTTGCAGGTGGGAATAATGGTCCATCTGTGTAATAGGGTGCTAGCAAGGTTATTAAAATGGTACTATATTAAGGTATCTAATGACTAAAAAGATGAAATAGGTTGATAAAAGTAGATTACCAACTTTTAACAACCATATGATTTATCAAAAATGACTATAGCATTTATCACAGGATCCTAGAATATTCCTCATTTTTGTTTATTCTCTACTTTCTAGAAATATCATGAATATGTATTATATATATTTGTAGCAATAAAATATTATTAAAGGTATAATATAATTAAAAAATCTTTCACCTCTCTCTACCTCTCACCTCAAAACTGCACCTTGATTCCTGAAATTAATACCTCCACTTATTAAGCTATATCAGAAGTCATTAATCAGTTTCTTAGTTTTATTAATTTGCTTAGTTTAGAAAAAAATTCAAAAAAAGACTAAGAGTTTAAAAGGTACATATGGACAAATGTGTTAATATTTATTAAGAAATGGCACTTCTGAAGTCAAGTAAAAATGTTGATGCCATTGGGAAACATAGTAATAAGCCAAAATTTAATCAAACAAAAGGAGATTTGACTGTAATTCAGAGAGCTGAAGAAGGGAAGACTCTACTTTGTGTGGCATGTTCTAAGAACATCCACTGTGGTTAGCCAGGATCTGAAGTCCCCACATACAGGGCATGATGCCTCTGGTGGGGAGATGTGGCTGTGAAGACCGCTGTTAAGATGCCTGGTGACTATGTGGGAGGATCATGTGCTCAGACCAATGAAATAGGTGGATCAGCAACAATGGCCTTGCTTTCTTATCAGATGGCATCAAGCTCACTGCCTTAGTGTGGGGCTACCCTGGTGGCTCAGACAGTGAAGAATCTGCCTGCAATGAGGAAGACATGGATTTGATCCCTGGGTCAGGAAGATCCCCTGGAGAAGGGAATGACAACCTATTCCAATATTCTGACCTGGGAAATCCCATTGACAGAGGAGCCTAGTGGGCTACAATCCATATGATCCCAAAGAATTAGACATGACTGAATGACTGGCACTCACTCACTGTAACAAAATGCCCATAGACTGGGTGGCTTAAATAATAAACACTTCTTTCTCACATTCTAGAGGCTTAAACGTCCAAGGTTAAGGAGCTGGCAGTTTCCACTGGGGGAGGCACTCTTCCTGAATTGTAGACAGCCACTTTCTCTCTGTGTGCACACAGCTTTTGCTCATTGCATGTAAAGAGAAAGTTTTGGTGCCTCCTCTTCTTACTGTTGTTGTTGTTGTTCAATCATTAAGTTGTATCTGACTCTTTGAGACCCCTTGAACTACAGCACGCCAGGCTTCCCTGTCCTTCACTATCTCCCAGAGTTTGCTCAAACTCCTTTTGCTCTAGGAGTACAAATCCCACCATGAGGACTCTATCCTCATGACCTCATCCAATTCTATTTACCTTTCAAGGGCCAATCATCTGACACTGTCACACCAGGAGTCAGGACTTCAACTCATTAATTTGAGGGGACACAAATATTCAGATCATAGAACTCACCCTTCCTTTTGCTACCTTCTCATCAGTTGTAGTTGAAAATACAACTTTGAAGAAGGAGTAAATGAATTTTGCACAATGGGCACAGAACAAAGTCTAGGGTATGGGGCTGGGTGGTGCACAGCAGAGAGCAGGGAAGGAAGCATGCCACTGAGAAGGAGGCAGCTATACTGAGAACCTTGTCCGTGCCAAGCTTGGCTTCTTGTATCATGTGTTCCAAATCTCACATTCTTTCTAGGAGTGGGAGTACGGCTTTTATGGTCCACATCTTCTCTATGAGGAAAACAAGGCTCAAACAGGTTAGGTCCCACAGCTAAGATATAGGTGGAACTGACTGCAGAAACTAGAGCTGGCTGACTCTGAAGCTAGTGCTCTTTCCACTTAGTGTAAATCACTGGAACTGAATTTCCATGAGAGCAAGGATCTTTGTCTGACTTGCTTAGCAGTGTATACCAAGCATTTAGCACTATCCACATAGTGAGTGTTCGGAAAGTCTTAGCTGAATGAATGAGTAAATGAGCTAATCAAGCCCAAACTACAACTACAACTGGAAACATCAACAGTCTTACATCTTTCTTCTTGAGTGGAGTCTCCAGAGAGGTTGTAGCTTGAACCCATCAAACCTGGGTGGCTGTGTCTTGGCTTGCCAAGAGTTCAGAAATGGCAAAACATGCACATTATCAACACTGTTCACCAAAATAATTAATTGCTAAAAGATGACCTGGCTAGGGGCTTCCCTGGTAGCTCAGCTGGTAAAGAATCCTCCTTCAATGCAGGAGACCCTGGTTCAATCCCCGGGTCAGGAAGATCTGCTGGAGAAGGAATAGGCTACCCACTCCAGTATTCTTGGGTTTCCCTGGTGGCTCAGCTGGTTAAAGAATCACCTGCAATGCGGGAGATCTGGGTTCAATCCATGGGTTGGGAAGATCCCCTGGAGAAGGGACTTGGCTAGAGAAGGATTCATTATGGTTGAAGGGATGGTTGCCACATGATAGTCTTGACTCTGCAGGCTCTTTTGTTCTCCCGAGGCTGCCCATTCATTCTCTCACTTGCCTTCCCTACAGCTGCCCACTGGGACAGGACTGCTGCCAAGCAGAGTAAAGTCCAGGGCAAGCTGCCATCACTGATGCTGCTGACCTTATGTCTTACTCCTTTGCAGCTGGCTTCACACTTTTTATTTCAGCCCCATCCTTGAATATGGTTCAAGTGAAAGTGGTTTAACATTTTAGTCAGTTCCTAATTCAGCACATTCTCAATTCAATTAAACAATGCCAAACAGTATTTATAGTCATCTCACATAAGCAGCTCCTTGGAGCAACTTCATTGGAAATACTCTTCCATGCAATTTCTGTTAGAGACTTTAGGACTGTAGAAAATACCAGAATTGACTGAATTCTCATAGATCGGTGCTTCCATGTGTGTTGAGGACAAGGCTAGACCTCTGCACCCACATATGTTTGCATTGGGCACTTAGAATCAATACCCAAAGCAAATTTTCTTTATATTGTTTGAATGCCAAAATACAGCTCAATTGTGAACAAAGCACTTGAATTCTGTAAGCTTCAATTTCTTATGCTGTCAATTAGGGTCAACATAACCTTATAAAATTCTTATATTAAATGAAATAATGCAGTGCCTGGAGTTCTCTCATTACTGGATCCTGAGAGGACGTGTGGCTTCCTCTATTACACAGCATGAGGTGGCCCCTCTGGAATTAGTACCCAAGTCTCCCAACTCTGTGTTCACATGTTATCCTGTTGTGCTGTGTTAAATCAATTCATTCATGTCCGACTCCTTGTGACCCTATGGACTATAGCCCACCAGGTTCCCCTGTCCAGGAAAGAATACTGGAGTGGGCTGCCATTCCCTCCTCCAGGGGATCTCCCCAACTGAGGGGTCAAACCCACAACACCCACATCTCCTACACTGGCAAGTGTGTTCTTTACCACTCGTACCACCTGGGAACCCCCTGTTACCCAGTTGCACCTTCTCAATTTCTGACAGGAAGTAGAGCACATTTTGTATCTTATCCTGGCAATTTTCAGTCTAAAAAGCCAATCTGGTGTGTTTTTTGTAAAGAATGGCTAATATATAGATTATATTTAAAATAATTTTGTTTTCAGAATGTTGAAATAGAGTTGGCCCTCCATAACCAGTTCAACCAACTGCAGATTCCAAAATATTTGAAAAAATATTTTGCTGCTGCTAAGTCGCTTCAGTCATGTTCAACTCTGTGTGACCCCATAGACGGCAGCCCACTAGGCTCCCCCATCCCTGGGATTCTCCAGACAAGAACACCGGAGTGGGTTGCCATTTCCTTCTCCAATGAATGAAAGGTAAAGTGAAAGTGAAGTTGCTCAGTCATATCCAACTCTTAGCGACCCCATGAACTGCAGCCTACCAGGCTCTCCCGTCCTTGGGAGTTTCCAGGCAAGAGTACTGGAGTGGGTTGCCATTGCTTTCTCCAAAATATTCTAGGAAGCTCAAAAAATCAAAATCTGAATTTGCCATGCTCTGATAACTATTTACATAGTATTTGCATTGTATTATATATTTTAAATAATCTAGATTGATTTGAAGTAAATAGGAGAATGTGCTTAAGTTATATGTAAGTACTATGTCATTTTAATAACAGACTTGAGCATCCACAGATTTTGGCATCCGCAAGAGGTCCTAGAACCAACCCTTTCAGATACAAAGGGACAACGGTACTTCAGCCTCCCCCCACCCCTATTTGTTAGTCATGAGCCAGGGGTATAATTATTTTTGTGTTTTTAATGGAATAGTAACTTGTCCTTAATTCAGAAAGCAGATGTATAGAACTTTTTCTTTTCCTATAGGAAAAAAAGGCTGTGATTTTTTTTAATTCAAAAAACTGATTCCTAAGCCTGATACTGAATTAGGGAAAATTTGTGCTGCCAGATATTTTAGCAATCATTTTCATTCAATCAAAATATTACTCTAATAGGCTCACAAGAAATGCCTAATAGATAATAATAAAAAGAGTCCACTGTGGGCTATTCGATTTTATTGGTGGTCAATTTCATTGCAGAATACCCAAATGAAGTGTCAAGTTACTTGACATTAGAAATCATTATTGAAATTCAAGGAACAGAGGAACAGGGTAAGGATGAAAGTGACTGCCAAGGATGAACATCTGTGGAGCTCTCAACACTGCTCTGGCTTTGCAACTGGGAAAGGTGTCCCCATATCTAAAGAGTAATATGTTACATAGTCAGCAAGAAGATAGTACTCTGAGGTTGGACAGGCCTGGCTGTGCCTCTAACCAGCCTGTGACCTTAAGCAAATGAATATTTAAATGCCAGTTTTCACACTCCTTATGGGTATTATATTGGTAGGCTTACAGGGTTACTATGATAATTAGATGAAATAATACAGGATAAAACTTAGGGAATCTGTTAGCATATGTGCTCAGTCGCTCAATCCTGTCCGACTCTTTGCAACCCCATGAACTGTAACCAGGCTCCTCTATCCATGGGATTTTCCAGGCAAGAACATTGGAGTGAGTTACCTTTTCTTTCTATGGTTAGCACGTGGCAAGTGCTTAAGAAATGCCATATATTTACTTATTTGATGTCTGCTTGTTTGTTTAAATATCTGCTAAATACCAAGCTGGCTACAAATCCAGCAGGCATATTCCTGAAACATCCCCAATCATCCTGTCCATCCTTCCTGTTCCAGAGTCTGATCAAGGCAGACAGACGCTATGGAGTGCCACCTCTAGCATTTGAGAGATGTGGCACCAACTAGTTTCAATTCACTTTTGCTGGTAACTTATTAGCTCCAGGCCTGGGGCAAGTCATTTAAAATCTGAATTTTAGGTTTCCTCATTTGTGAAAATGAGAGAAGTCTCTGAGAGATGTCATGAAGACCGATCAAAATAATACACATAAAAAACCAAAAACAGTGATAACAAGGTTTTGTCAAGCCTTCTTGTAACCTTTTGTTAGCATTATAATAAGAGTCAGTTCAGTCGCTTAGTCATGTCCCACTCTTCGCAACCCCATGAATCGCAGCACGCCAAGCCTCCCTGTTCATTATCATCTCTCGGAGTTCACTCAGACTCACGTCCATCTAGTCTGTGATGCCATCCAGCCATCTCATCCTCTGTCATCCCCTTCTCCTCCTGTGCCCAGTCCCTCCCAGCATCAGAGTCTTTTCCAATGGTGGCTAAAAGTATTGGAGTTTCAGCTTTAGCATCATTCCTTCCAAAGAAATCCCAGGGTTGATCTCCTTCAGAATGGACTGGTTGGATCTCCTTGCAGTCCAAGGGACTCTCAAGAGTCTTCTCCAACACCACAGTTCAAAAGCATCAATTCTTCGGCGCTCAGCTTTCTTCACAGTCCAACTCTCACATCCATACATGACTACAGGAAAAATCATAGCCTTGACTAAACAGACCTTAGTCATCAAAGTAATGTCTCTGCTTTTGAATATACTATCTAGGTTGGTCATAACTTTTCTTCCAAGGAGTAAGCGTCTTCTAATTTCATGGCTGCAGTCACTATCTGCAGTGATTTTGGAACCCCCCAAAAATAAAGTCTGACACTGTTCCCACTGTTTCCCCATCTATCACACTTGCATTATTTCTTTAATGTTTTAAACTATCAAATATCATTCCCAGTTTACAGGAGAGCAAATGAATGCTCAGAAAAGTTAATTTCCATATCTGAGGTCACACAGCTCATAGGCACCAGAACTAGAAACTGAACCCACTCTGTCTTACTCCAAAGGCCAAGGCACATTACCCACTCCTTACACCACCTCTCCTGACCCCTTAAATAATATGGGTCACAGTATGATTCAGTGTCTGAAACAACAGATTCATGAGGCATTTGGCTGATTCTCTGAATGGCATCCTCTATAAAATTTCTTCAGTCTGAAATCAATATCAATCTTTGGACCAGGGGAGTGTGCATACCAGGACTTTCTCACTGAATCTTTTCATAGTATTAAGTATAAAAGATGTGTCTGTCCCTTGTTCTGGGTATGTGAAGTGCATCATTATCGTATTATATCTAACAACTAGTTTATTCTAGACATGCTGGAAAAGGGTTTTCAGAACCTCTGGAACTGCTTTCAAAATCAGTGTAGCACCAGGATGCAACCTACCTCCCCCTCCACCCCCACCCCCTGCCACATACACACACAACAAGGAGTAGGGACTGGCTGCACTCATCAAAAATGGTATATATAGAAACAAATACAATCTACTGCAACTCTGGAAATCAGCTACATTTCCTCTAAAAACCCTTCAGCCTTTAGGATAAATAATAAGCGTAGGAAAATATAAAAGTAACATCCTTCTGCTGTGGAAAAATGTCATTACCTATTGCTAATGGTAAATGGGAAGAGCTTACACTACCTAAAAGATGTTCCCATGTTCTTAACTTGCTTCAATTTGGAGCCCACCAGTGTCTATTTTAACCACAGGAGTTTCCCCCTCCCTTTTGTACCCACTGGCAGGAAAAAGATGGAGTTCTTTGCAGAACTACTGTGTGGAAATCTTCTCAGTACATTAAGCTGGAATGTTTTACTGAATCCTATAGCTCCATAAAACCTGAATTAAAAGTATGAGTACTGCTTGCTCACTTCCCGATCCATCTTCCTAGAGAAGGGCAACATTCTTCCTGGTCATTTCAAAACTCTCTTGTTTTGACAGCAACCTAATTTAGTTGCAGTGACTGCTAACAATTAGGAAGAATTGGGCCTTGGTAGTTTTGGGCCAGCTCCACAGCCATAGCTTATTCAGGCAGCTAAGAATCCATCAAATGGAAGATTGTGGAAGGGTGGCCATTAATCCCCACAGGGTTTCCTTTTCCAAAATATTTTAGTCCTGGCATTAACATCTTGGTTCAGGATACCGTATGCAGCCAACTAGAATGACCAGACAAATCCCTGCAGGGTGGGTACACATTATCTACATTGATAAAATACTATTCCCGATAAAGATGGAGTGAAACCTTTAGAAGTTTCTAAAGGTTACCAAGTAGAAGCCATAAATTGTATGTAATTTAACAAATATCTGATGATTATCTACTAGCTCTGATACACATCAGGGTTCTGGGCCTGGTGGCCATTAATCCCCACAGGGTTTCCTTTTCCAAAATATTTTAGTCCTGGCATTAACATCTTGGTTCAGGATACCGTATGCAGCCAACTAGAATGACCAGACAAATCCCTGCAGGGTGGGTACACATTATCTACATTGATAAAATACTATTCCCGATAAAGATGGAGTGAAACCTTTAGAAGTTTCTAAAGGTTACCAAGTAGAAGCCATAAATTGTATGTAATTTAACAAATATCTGATGATTATCTGATACACATCAGGGTTCTGGGCCTTCCCTAATCAATAGAAATTGACTAGAGGCCAGACAAGAAATTCAGGCAAGGCTTTATTGGGCCCCCTGCTGTAGCAGGGGGCAGTGAGAACAAGCAGCAGGATCCCTTACTCCCTCCCTGAATGGGAGTGAGCTGGGGTGAGGCTAAGGCTATGTCCAGGGATGGTTATTCGGTGGTGTTAAGTGCAGGAGGCATGTGCAGTATCCTGCTTTTGCTCCGAGCTTTTCAGAAGTGGCAGTTGGGTTTTTTGGCCTTTTTGTATCCTTTTCTCCAGACTGTGTCCTAACTGCACATGCATGCGGTTATTTCTAGTCCCATATAGCAGGGGTCCCCAATCTCTGAGACCTAAAGCCTGATGATCTGAGGTGGAGTTGATGCAATAATAGAAATAAAGTGTTCAGTAAATGTAATGTGCTTGAGTCATCCTCACACAACTCCAGTCTGTGGAAAAATTGTCTTCCATAAAACCACTCCCTGATGCCGAAAAGGCTGGGGACCACTGCCATAGAGTTTCTCCGTCATTTGTAGCTCGAGGAGACATTTGTCCAGGTGCAAGCTTTACAGCCCTGCCTGTCTCAGCTCCACATTACCTATTAGGTATGTGAGCACTTGAGAAAGTTACCCAAATGTCCCAATCCTCAATTTTCTCAATCTATAAGATGGAAAAAATAGAGCTCCTCATAAAGTTCTCTGTGGATTAAATGAGGTAATCTATGTACATAAATTAATATTTGTAGGTGCTTAGGATAATGCTTGGCACATGGAAAATGCCACACAACTGACTTTTCATTAAATAAAATGCTTTGTCTAGTGATGTAGCGACTGAACAACAAGTGCCTGACAGATAAAAAGCAAAAATAAATGCTTGATGCTATTCTTTTTTTCTAATTGGAGGCTAATTACTTTACAGTATTGTGGTGGTTTCTGCCATACATTCACATGAATTAGCCATGGGTGAACATGTGTTCCCCATCTTGACCCTCCCTCCCACCTCCCTCCCCATCCCATCCCTCAGGGTCATCCCAGTGCACCAGCTCTGAGCACCCTGCCTCATGCATCAAACCTGGACTGGCCATCTATTTCACATATGATAATATACATGTTTCAACACTATTCTCTCAAATCATTCCACCCTTGCTGTCTCCCACAGAGTCCAAAAGTCTATTATTCATATCTGTGTCTCTTTTGCTGTCTCACATATAGGGTCATTGTTACCATCTTTCTAAATTCCATATATATGCATTAATATACTGTATTGGTGTTTTTCTTTCTGACTTACTTCACTCTATATAACAGGCTCTAGTTTCATCCACCACATTAGAACTGATTCAAATGCATTCTTTTTAATGGCTGAGTAATACTCGATTGTGTATATGTACCACAGCTTTCTTATCCATTCATCTGCTGATGGACATCTAAGTTGGTTCCATGTCCTGGCTATTGTAAATAGTGCTATGATGAACATTGGGGAACACGTGTCTCTTTTAATTTTGGTTTCCTCAGTGTGTATGCCCAGCAGTGGGATTGCTGGGTCATAAGGCAGTTCTATTTCCAGTTTTTTAAGGAATCTCCACACTGTTGTCTCCATAGTGGAGCTATGTTATCTCCATAGTGGCTGTACTAGTTTGCATTCCTATCAACAGTGTAAGAGGGTTCCCTTTTCTCCACACCCTCTCCAGCATTTATTGTTTGTAGACTTTTGGATAGCAGCCATTCTGACCTGCGTGAGATGGTATCTCATTGTGGTTTTGATTTGCATTTCTCTGATAATGAGTGATGTTGAGCATCTTTTCATGTGTTTGTTAGCCATCTGTATGTCTTCTTTGGAGAAATGTCTGTTTAGTTCTTTGGCCCATTTTTTGACTGGGTCGTTTATTTTTCTGGAGTTGAGCTACAGGAGTTGTTTGTATATTTTTGAGATTAATTCTTTGTCAGTTGCTTCATTTGCTATTATTTTCTCCCATTCTGAAGGCTGTCTTTTCACTTTGCTTATAGTTTCCTTTGTTGTGCAAAAGTTTTAAGTTTAATTAGGTCCCATTTGTTTATTTTTGCTTTTATTTCCAATATTGTGGGAGGTGGGTCATAGAGGATCCTGCTGTGATGTATGTCAGAGAGTGTTTTGCCTATGTTCTCCTCTAGGAGTTTTAGAGTTTCTGGTCTTACATTTAGACCTTTAATCCATTTTGAGTTTATTTTTGTGTATAGTATTAGAAAGGGTTCTAGTTTCATTCTTTTACAAGTGGTTGACCAGTTTTCCCAGCACCACTTGTTAAAGAGATTGTCTTTTCTCCATTGTATATTCTTGCAAGAATATATATAAGGTATATATAAGAATATATATACTTTATATATAAGGTATATATAAGAATATATCTTATCATTTGTAGAAGATAAGGTGTCCATAGGTGCATGGATTTATCTCTGGGCTATTTTGTTCCATTGATCTGTGTTTCTGTCTTTGTATATCATTGTCATCATCATCATCTCAGGCACTATTAGAAGAAACTATGAGAAGGCATAATGAGAAGAAACGAAAATGAAAAACATAGTCCTTCCACTTAAGGAGCTTCCCATTAGTGAGGGAGTGAAACATGCAGCATATGAGAATGCATCCTGCTGGTCACTGACCTTGAAAGTAGAACCAGATGACGACAGTCCCTCCCCAGTCCTGTCAGCCCCCAAAGAGAGTAATCAGCTGTGATACAATGATAGCACGCCTCAAATAACTAGACGCAGGAGCTGCTATAACTTTCAGATTTATGGTGAAAGTGAAAGTCGCTCAGTGTGCCCAACTTTTTGCAACCCCATGGACTATACAGTTATGAAATTCTGTATAGTCTTTCCCTTCTCCAGGGGATCTTCCCAACCCAGGGATTGAACCCAAGTCTCCCACATTGCAGGTGTATTCTTTACCAGCTGAGCCACAAGGAAAGTGATAAAACAATGGTGATATGGTGATAACGGAAGTACAAAACAATGGACATGTAAGGGAAGGAAAGATTAATTCTGACCTTATCAGGAGATTCTTCAAGGAAGAGGTGGCATTTAAGAGAGTCTTTGAAAGATGACAAGAAACAAAACACACTGTCATGCTGCAGTTTCTTTCTCTCGCTATGATGAAGCTACTGGCCCTGAATTTCCGTGGACCCCCTCCCCACTGAAAACAACTGTGGAACTGGACAAAATCTATGAGGCACCTGTTTACAGACACCGACTGACAAGTAGTGAAATTCTGTAATCCATAAGGGAAGGAGAACTTATGAGATGAGTTACATGAAAGCCCTAATCGTCTGCTTAGGAACGATATCCTGACCACTGCACAAGCAGAGCATGGCAATTCCACTGAGCTGATAAGAAAGAGATCACAGTTTGGGCATACACAGCTACTGAAATCTGAAGAGCAGAGTCCATATACATGGGAATTGTGCAGAAGAGCCCCTAGGAACCCTTTTTGAGAGTCTTCCACAGGATTCACCTGAAGACTAGTCTGTGATTATATAAGGCAGACAAAATGAGGCTTACTCGTTGCAACACAGTCAAAATCAGAAAAAAAAAAAAAAAAAGATAATAGCAGTCAAGCATGCTAGAGAACATTGGTCAAATCTAGCGTAAGAGGACAAAATTCATTAGCATCCCAGATATTCAGCTGAGACACGAGAAAAACTGAGTCTAATAAGACTGTATCCTAAAATAAAGTATACTCTAAACCTATCCTAACAAAGCCTAACATCAGGACCTGATGAGATCTATAAGGAAAAATAAAGTTTGGAGGCTTAGTCTTGTCAAGTTAGAGCAGCTAAGAAAACACCTCAGGATTTGCACAGATCCATACTAAATAAATCATAAAATTAAGTCTACAACATTGAAGGTGATCAACCAGTAAGTGAACTATCTAATGGAACAAAATTAACACTCCTCAAAGGAAGATAAGACCCCAGAGTGGATAAATGTATCATTACCCATATTCAGCATGCCACCAAAATTTACACACCCAAGGCAAGCAGGTGAGTGAGGAAAAACAGAAATGTGTAACCCATACTAAATAAAGGTTGCACCAATAAAAATCAGCTCAAGATGTTAGATTCAGCACACAAAAATATTAAAACACATGATTGATATATTTAGAGAATTAAGTAAAAATGTTTAAATAATTAAAGAAATATTGTCTTAATAATATCAACTCCTATTAGAAAACAAAATTCTTTCTTAGCAGTTGGCATTAAGCACTGTTAAGAGAATCAAAAGATAAACCACAAATTGGGAGAAAATATTTTCAAAATATGTATCTGGTAAAGGACTTGTATTCCAAATATACCAAAGACTCTGAAAATTCAACATCAAGAAAATAAATAACCATAGTAATGGAATTCCCTGGCAGTCCAATGGTTAGGAATCTGCACTCTGACTGCCCAGGACATGACAAGGGTATGGATTCAATCCATGGTAGGAATTAAGAGTTCACAAGCCATGCATCTGGCACGGCCAAAAAAAGAAAAAAAAAACAACCAAATGCAAAGGCAGGCAGGAATTAGAACACCAAAGACACACAGATAACAAATAAGCATAAGAAATTACTAATATATTTAACATCATATGCCATTAGTGAGATGAATATTAAAACAACAGTAAGAACCACTATACACTTACTAGAGTGGCAAAAAACTGAAATTAAAATTTTAAAACCTGACAATACTGATGGCTACTGAGGATATGTAGTAAAAAGAACTCTCATTCACTACCGGTGAGAAATGAAAGTGGCATAACACTTTAGAAAACACCTTGACAGGTACTTACAAAACTAACCATAATTACCACACAATCCAGCAATTACACTTCTAAGCATTTACCAAACTGATTTGGAAATTTACATCCACACAAAAGCTGCACATGAATGTTTTTAGTAGCTTTATTTATAATCACTCCAAACTGGAAGCAACCAAAAATATCCTTCAATAGGTAGGGACATTTTTTTTTGTAAATAGGTAACTGATATATCCATACAATGGGATATTACTCAACAATAAAAAGAAATGAGGGTAGCTCCCAGGCTCCCACAACTGGAGACACTTTTTAGGAAACTAACAGTTGCCTGGAACAATTATTCTCCCATCCAAGCAAGGAAACAGACAGAATCCCACTGTTGCGGCTTTGGGGCTCCCCTCTGACCAGAAGGGCTGGTGAGAACTGGAAGCAGTGCAGCCCAGTGTCACTGAAGCAGAGAGACGCCAGCCTACAGACCGTAGAGTAAAGCCAGTGGACTAGAGGTCCATTGATCTGGAAACTTGGGACATGGGTCCACTTGAGTTAAGACAAGCAAGAAGCTATATCAGCTTTAGAGCTACTTATCAGCTTTAGAGCTAATTCCTAGCCCTACTCATTGCTCAAAATATCCTCCAGTCTTCCTGATGAAAGAACCAAACCAGGGCACACAGGAAGCTGCACAGCCCATGAAACAGCCCTGCTTACAGTGGCACTTGAATGGAGAGCACAGCCCATGGCTTCCTTCAACTGCAGAGCAAAACCAGTGACCTCACCTGATCATGCACACTCTTATCTGATTCAGATCCCCAAATGACAAGCTATAGCAGCCCTGGGTTCTGTCCCAATGCCCTGCCAAGGCAAAGAACCTATTTCATAGTCCTACCTACCAGTGAATACAGTTTCCAGTTCTAACCATGTATTAAGTCTGACCAGAGAATCCACACCACCAAAAAATCCATCCTGCAGCCTCACTTGGGAAGGGAATCATGCCAGAAGTCCCATCCAATTGTGACCAGCCAGGGCACCATCCCTACTATGCCCAATCTCAGAGCTCAGTTTCCTTGACCAAATATATACCATGAGAGCAGGTCCTACCTCCACAAGGACTTACCAGGTGACACGTCTGGAAACTCAAACTGAGTAGACTGATGAATATTTGTCTCTGCTAAAGCAAATCTGTAAAGTCTGGAAGAGGAAGAGAAAGCTAATTAGTCAGAGGTGCAGATAACAATATAAGAAACCATGGATCACAGAAAAACAGGTAAATATGACATCAAAAGAAAAAAGACTAATAAAGCTCTAAAAACTGATCACAAAAAATGGAGACATATGAACAGTCATGGGTTTCCCTGATAGCTCAGTCGGTAAAATATCCAGTTACAATGCAGGAGACCCAGGTTCAATCCCCAGATCAGGAAGATCCCCTGGAGAAGGAAATGACAACCAACACTAATATTCTTGCCTCAGAAATCCCATTGACAGAGGAGCCTGGTGGGCTATAGTCCATGGGGCCACAAGAGTCAGATGTGACTTAGCAGCTAAACCACCACCACCACCACATGAACTGCAGACAGCAAATTAAAAATAATCCTCTTAAAGAATTTAATGAATTACAAGAACATGCAAACAACTAAACATACTTTGGAAAATAATGCATAAACAAAACAAAATGTTCAACAATAGAAACCTAAAAAAAAAAACCCTAAGAGAAATCCTAGAGTTTAAAAATACAGTAAATGGACTGAAGAATTCAATGAACTTTCAAAAGCAGATTCAACCACATAGAAGAAAGAATCGATGACCTAGAAAGTAGGACATTAGAAATTAATCAGTCAGAAGAAAGAAAAGAATGAAAAAGAGTGAAGAAAGTCTACCAGATGCATGCAACACAATGAAAAGAAACAGTACTTGCATTATGGAAATTACAGAAGAAGGAAAGGAAGAGAAAGAGGCACAAAGTACATGTAAAACAATAATCCCTGAAAACTTCCCAACCTGGAAAAAAAATGAACATACAGATCCATGAATAGGATATAAATAAAGAAGCTTAAATAAGTTAAACTTGACTAGAGCTACACCCGTTATAAGGCACATTATAATAAAATAGTTAAAAGTCAAAGACTAAGAAAAAGATTTAAAGCAGCAAGAGAAAAACAGAATTTTCACACAGGGGAACACCTTGGGTTCTTCAAGAGAAACATTTCAAGCCAGGAGAGAATGGGAGGACATATTCAAAAGCTTGAAAGAAAACAAGTGTCAACCAAGAACACTATACATGACAAAGCTGATCTTTGGAAATGAAAGCAAAATAAAGACTTTCCCAAACAAGAAATCTCAGGGAGTCTATAACCTCTAGACCTGCCTTATACAATATACTTAAGAGATCTTTAAGTAGAAGTAGAAAGACATTAGTTAACACCATACAAGCATAAAAATGTAGTGTAAAACTTATAGAAATAGTAAATATGCAGCCAAAGTTAGATAGTGCTGTAATTTAGTAATAGTGATACATAATTTGCATACATCTCTAGTTTAAAACTTAAAAAAAATGAACATAGGAAAAATAACCCTAACTATAATAATTTGTTATTAGTTACACAACATAAAAATATATAAAATTTAACAATTACCTAAGATGTGAGAGAGAAGAGAAGTAAAGGTGTGAGATTTGGGAATTCTGCTAAAGTTTAAGTTGCTAACAGCTTAAAATAGGATGTTGTAATTTTTAGATATTTTATGTAAGCCTCATGGTAATCACAAGGGAAAAACCCATAGCAACTAAAAAAAGAACATCATAAAGAAGTTAGAACATAATGACACCAGAAGACATCAAAACAAGAAAAAACAGTGGGATAAAAATATGGGAAAATGGATCTAAAAAACAATCAGAAAATAATTTTTAAATGGCAATAGTAAGTCCTTACCTATCAATAATTATTGAAAGTGAAGGACAGATAAAGTCATTTCAAGCAAATGGTAACAAGAAAAATAAAAATGCAAGATATTGTGTCAATCTATCAGACAAAACAAATTTTAAAATGGCAAAAAGAGACAAAGTAGATCATTATATAATGATGAAATGGTCAACCCATCAGAAGAGATAAACAGCTATAAACATTTGTATGCTCAGTATCAAGCACTGAAGTCTAAAAGAACTAAAAGCACAAATAGTAATATAATAATAATTGGGGGCTTTAGTATCCTACTGCCAATAATGGATAGATCATCTAGACAGAGAATCAATAAGGAAACAGAAGACTGGACACCACTATAGATCACAGGCACCTAAAAGACTCAAGAACATTCCATCCACAACAGCAGTACACACGTTCTTCTCAAGTACACAAAGAACATATTCTATGACAGACCATATGTTAAGTCACAAAACAAATCTTAGCAAATTAAAGAAGACTGAAATAATACCAATTGTCTTCTCTAACTACAGTGGCATGAAATTAGAAATCAATAACAAGAGAAAAACTGGAAAAGTCATGAACATGTGGAAATCAAACAACAAACACTGCTCTGAACAAGCAATGAATCAAAAAAAGGGGGGAGGTGGATTTAAAAGTTTCCTGAGATAAATGTGAATAGAAACACAACAAACCAGAACTTCAAAGATGTAGTAAAAGCAGTTCTGAGAGAGAAATTCATAGCACTAAATGCCTACATTAAGAAGCAAGAAAGGTTCCAAACAGACCTAACACTACATATTAAGGAACTAGAAAAAGAAGAATAAACTGAGCCCACAGTTTGCTGAAGAAAGGAAATAACAAAGATCAGAGCAGAAATAACTGAAATGAGGAACAAGAAAAAATAATAGAAATGATTCATCAAATTGATAAGTTGGTTCTTTGAAAAGATAAACAAAATTGACAAATCCATAAACTAACCAAGAAAACAGGAGAAAATCCGAATCAATAAAATTATAAATGAAATGTAGACATTACAACATATTCTACATAAATACAAAAGATCATGGGATTACTATGAACACTGTATGTCAACTAAGATCAGAGCAGAAATAACTGAAATGAGGAACAAGAAAAAATAATAGAAATGATTCATCAAATTGATAAGTTGGTTCTTTGAAAAGATAAACAAAATTGACAAATCCATAAACTAACCAAGAAAACAGGAGAAAATCCGAATCAATAAAATTATAAATGAAATGTAGACATTACAACATATTCTACATAAATACAAAAGATCATGGGATTACTATGAACACTGTATGTCAACAAACTGAAAAACTATGGAAAAAAAAAAAGAAATGTACAACTTACCAATACTGAAATAGGAAAAAAAGAAAAATCTGAATAGAATCATTACTAGTAAAGAGACTGAATTAATAATCAAAAATTTCCCAACAAAGAAAAGCCCAGGACTGGAATGGCTTCACTGGTGAATTTTATCAAAGTTTAAAGAAAAATTAACTTTGCTTCTCAAACTCTTTTAAAAAATTGACAAGAATGGAACATTACCAATTCACTTTACAAAGCCAGTAACACTCAGATAGCAAAATGAGAAAATGACACTACTACAAAAGAAAACTAAACCAATATCCTTGAATACTATAGATGTAAAAATTCTCAATAAAATACTACCAAACTCAATTCAGCAGCACATTAAAAGGATCATTCATAATGATCAAGTGTGATTTATGCCTGGGATGTAAGGATGGTTCAACATACATAAATCAATTCATATGAAACATTAAATTAATATATTAAAAAAATCATATTATCATCTCAATAAAGTGAAGTCGCTTAGTCATGTCTGACTCTTTGTGACCCCATGGACTGTAGCCTATCAGGCTTCTGTGTCCATGGGATTCTCCAGGCAAGAGTACTGGAGTGGGTTACCATTTCCTTCTCAGACACTTTACCCTCTGAGCCATCATGCAGAAAAATCATTCAACAGAATTCAACATACATTCATGGTAAAAATTCTTAACATATTAAGCATAGAAGGAACACATGTCTACATAATAAAGCCTAACGTATGATAAGCCCACAGCTAACATCATACTCCAGAGAAGGCAATGGCACCCCACTCCAGTACCCTTGTCTGGAAAATCCCATGGACAGAGGAGCCTGGTAGGCTACAGTCCATGAGGTCGCTAAGAGTCAAACACGACTGAGCTACTTCACTTTGACTTTTCACTTTCATGCATTGGAGAAGGAAATGGCAACCCACTCCAGTGTTCTTGCCTGGAGAATCCCAGGGATGGGGGAGACTAGTGGGCTGCCATCTCTGGGGTCGCACAGAGTCAGACATGACTGATGTGACTTAGCAACAACAACATCATACTCAATGGTGAAAGGTTAAAAGATTTTCCCCTAATATAAGGAACAAGATCAGGGTGGCCCACTCTGCCACTCCTATTCAATGCTACAGCATTTAGACAAGAAAAATTATAAATTATCAGAATCAAAACAGAAGAAGAAAAATTGTCTCTATTTGCAGATGACATAATTTTTAATATAAATTTATTTATTTTAATTGGAGCTTAATTACTTTACAATATTGTATTGGTTTTGCCATACATCAACATGAATCCACCACAGGTATACATGTATTCCCCATCCTGAACCCCCCTCCCTCCTCCCTCCCCATCCATCCCTCTGGGTCATCCAAGTACACCAGCCCCAAGCATCCGACAATCAAAGACTCAACCTTTTAAAAAAGCCATTAGATGTAAATAATCAATTCAGTAAAGTTGCAGGAAACAAAATTACCATACAAAGATAATAGTGTTTCTATACACTAAGAATGTATTTTCTGAAAAATAAAGAAATTTATCCCAGTTATAATAGCATCAAAAATAATAAAATGCTTAGAAAAAAATCTAGCAAAGCATATAGTTAATGCTACTGTATGGTATACATAAAAGTTGTTAAGAGTAAGTTCTAGGAATTCTCTTCATAAGGAAATTTTTTTTTCCTTTTTTTCTTTCCTTATTCCTTTTCTTTTTATGGTATCTATATGAGATGACAGATGTTAACTTAAGTTATTTGGGCAATCATTTCATAATATATAAAACTCAAACCATCATGTTATATGCCTTAAAATTATACTATGATGTATGTCAATTGTCTCTCAATAAAACTGTAGTAAAAGGAAATGAGTTATCAAGTTATAAGAAGACATGGATGAATCTTAAATGAATATTGCTAAGGGAAAAGAGCCAGTTTTTAAAGAATTCCAATTATTTGACATTCTAGATCATACAAAACTATAGAGATGGTAAACATATCAATAGCTACATCCAAGAGGAGAAAATAGGGTTAAATAGGGAAAGAAAAGGAGATTGTTTACAGTGGTGAAACTATTCTGTATGATACTGAATGCATGACATTAGCACATTTGTCAAAACCCATAAAACATTTCAGCACAAAGTATGAGCTTTAATGCTGTAAATTTCAAAAATTCATGTAGGAAACTGGCAGATCCCCAAGATGAAATGTTAGGAATGGATGAAATGTAGAATATGACAAAATAATTAAATGTTTTACAAATGTATGTAACAACCTCACTGAAGGGGTTAGGAGTGAATGGCACTGACCTCATTTAAGTAATCCTTAAATGAGTGAAATCTTTAAGCCTAAAGGCAAAAGAAAACTATACCTAAGTACTGTGTTCCAGTTGATAAAGTTGTTCCCCAGGGAGTTCAAGTTAATAGTTATGAAACTGCTATACAACTGTCAGTCTCTCCCATCAGGAAGCTTCCATAAACCTCTTACCCTTTTCCATCAAAAGGGCAGACAGAATGAAAAACTACATCACAGAAAACTAATCAAAATGATCACATGAACTACAGCCTTGTCTAGCTCAATGAAACTATGAGCCATGCCATGTAGGACCACCCAAGACAGATGGGTCATGGTGGAGAGTTCGAACAAAACGTGGTCCACTGGAGAAGGGAATGGCAAACCACTTCAGTATTCTTGCCTTGAGAACCGCAGGAACAGTATGAAAAGGCAAAAAGATAGAATAGTGAAAGATGAACACCCCAGGTTGGTAGGTGCCCAAATGCTACTGGAGAAGAGTGGAGAAATAACTCTAGAAAGAATGAAGAGATGGAGCCAAAGCAAAAACAACAACCAGTTGTGGATGTGACTGGTGATGGAAGTAAAGAAAGACATTACTTTGCTGACA
>SJYC01052077.1:0-29321 GCA_006408675.1 Madoqua kirkii
AAGTTATTTGGGCAATCATTTCATAATATATAAAACTCAAACCATCATGTTATATGCCTTAAAATTATACTATGATGTATGTCAATTGTCTCTCAATAAAACTGTAGTAAAAGGAAATGAGTTATCAAGTTATAAGAAGACATGGATGAATCTTAAATGAATATTGCTAAGGGAAAAGAGCCAGTTTTTAAAGAATTCCAATTATTTGACATTCTAGATCATACAAAACTATAGAGATGGTAAACATATCAATAGCTACATCCAAGAGGAGAAAATAGGGTTAAATAGGGAAAGAAAAGGAGATTGTTTACAGTGGTGAAACTATTCTGTATGATACTGAATGCATGACATTAGCACATTTGTCAAAACCCATAAAACATTTCAGCACAAAGTATGAGCTTTAATGCTGTAAATTTCAAAAATTCATGTAGGAAACTGGCAGATCCCCAAGATGAAATGTTAGGAATGGATGAAATGTAGAATATGACAAAATAATTAAATGTTTTACAAATGTATGTAACAACCTCACTGAAGGGGTTAGGAGTGAATGGCACTGACCTCATTTAAGTAATCCTTAAATGAGTGAAATCTTTAAGCCTAAAGGCAAAAGAAAACTATACCTAAGTACTGTGTTCCAGTTGATAAAGTTGTTCCCCAGGGAGTTCAAGTTAATAGTTATGAAACTGCTATACAACTGTCAGTCTCTCCCATCAGGAAGCTTCCATAAACCTCTTACCCTTTTCCATCAAAAGGGCAGACAGAATGAAAAACTACATCACAGAAAACTAATCAAAATGATCACATGAACTACAGCCTTGTCTAGCTCAATGAAACTATGAGCCATGCCATGTAGGACCACCCAAGACAGATGGGTCATGGTGGAGAGTTCGAACAAAACGTGGTCCACTGGAGAAGGGAATGGCAAACCACTTCAGTATTCTTGCCTTGAGAACCGCAGGAACAGTATGAAAAGGCAAAAAGATAGAATAGTGAAAGATGAACACCCCAGGTTGGTAGGTGCCCAAATGCTACTGGAGAAGAGTGGAGAAATAACTCTAGAAAGAATGAAGAGATGGAGCCAAAGCAAAAACAACAACCAGTTGTGGATGTGACTGGTGATGGAAGTAAAGAAAGACATTACTTTGCTGACAAAGGTTTGTCTAGTCACAGGTATGGTTTTTCCAGTAGTCATGTATGGATGTGAGAGTTGGACTACAAAGAAAGCTGAGCACCAAAGAATTGATGCTTTTGAACTATGGCGTTGGAGAAGACTCTTGAGAGTCCCTTGAACTGCAAGGAGATCCAATCAGTCAATCCTAAAGGAAATCAGTCCTGAATATTCATTGGAAGGACTGATGCTGAAGCTGAAACTCCAATACTTTGGCCACCTGATGTGAAGAACTGACTCATTGGAAAAGACCCTGATGCTGGGGAAGATTGAAGGCAGGAGGAAAAGGGGACAATAGAGGATGAAATGGTTGAGGGCATCACCAACTCGATGGACATGAGTTTGAGCAAGCTCCAGAAGTTGGTGATGGACAGGGAAGACTGGTATACTGCAACCCATGGGGTTGCAAAGAGTCAGACACATCTGTGAAACTGAACTGCCTGACTGACTGCTCCACATGTATATTGGAACTGAACAATTAAGTAAACGGTTGGTGGATTGTAGGATAGAAGTTTCTGACTATTTTAAGTTATAGACATACAAGAAAAGAACATTCCATGAAGTAATGAATCAGAGTTGGTGGCATCAGCATGAACTCATCTTTGCCTTATAGATGAGGCAAATCATGTAGAGATGGCCACATACAGAAATATTTATAGATATGTGTATATACACATTACTATCCACACATATATTTTCTTATTCCATTAGCTGAGAGGCACTATAAACAACAGCATCTAGTAGCAATGAACACATCAAGCACCCAGATAACAGAATTTAATATTCTCCTTTTAAGAAACCAGTATTCTTTGAGGAAATGTCTGATTTTAGGTCTGAGGCAAGAAATATACAAAATGAGCCTTGATCATTTTGTAGCACCAGAACATAAGAAAGTACTTTTTAAAAAAAAAGTACACAATGAGAGAGGTTTGTCAAAGGGATATGGGGGCCAAATGAAAGAGATCCCAAAGCCCAAGACTGAATAAATCTGAGCAGCAAAATAAGTAAAATAGTATTGGATTATAAGCTGAAGTTAAAATAGTATCTGTAAGTTCATACTGGAAAAAAAAAGGGTTAAAGAAATAAACATAATTAGACACAGATTTCCTGTGCAGTACAATTCCAAATAATTCCCATGGATACTTTATCCTGAAGAAGAGGGAGCAAAGATACCCACTCCTTAAGTATCAGCTACAAAAGTGACTTCATTCCAAAGAGTACAATATGGAAATAAGAAAAAAGATTAACTTTACAGTAGAGAAATTTGACACACAAGACACACTATCCCAGCCAGTGGAGCAAAGTCAACATCAACAGCTACAAATATGTTGATCATTGGTACACTTGGCAAAATGTGATTTTCATGGCCATTTACCTCTGTGGTCTTTCTTCCAAGAACACAGTACCCTAAACTAATCATGAGAAAACATCAGACAAATTTCCATTGAGGGACACTCCATAAACTACTTAACCAATACTCATCTCAACTGTCAAAGCCACTAAAAACAAAGTAAGTCTGAAAATTGTCACAGGTGAGATTAGTTAATGAGCTATCACTACTAAATATACTACGGTATCCCAATTAGATCCTGGAACTAAGGAAAAATGAGGTAAACTAAGGAAATCTATTTATTAAGTAAACAGACTTTGCTCAATGATAATAAATCAAATTTATTTGTTAACTGTAACAAATTCATCCTACTAAGGTAAGATATTAATAAAAGAATAAATTGGGTGAGAGGTATATGGGAATTCTCTGTACTATCTTTGCTATACTTCTAAAAATCTAAATAAAATAAGGCATTTCTTATAAATACAATATGATTTACATAGCATCAAAACCATAAAATTTTTTGGAGTTCAAGAAAAGATATATTAAGACTTTTAATCTAAAATTTAAAACTCGCTTCTGACAGAAATTGACCTATGCAATCAATATACCCCTAATAAAAATCTTAGAAGCCTTTTTAAAATAGAAATCACCAAGCTGATTCTAAAGTTTATATGCAAACTTAAAGAAACTAGGATTCCAAAAAACGGCAGAGAGGTCAGACTGATACAATGCAGGTGGCTGACCTATTATTGCCTACAACCTCCCCCATATGTACCACTACCTCAATAGGGTGAATGTTCCAGCATCACATGCTTCACATTGCAGATCCATTTTAGAACAAAGGCTGCCATGACCAAGGGAAAATATGGCCATGAAATGCTGTGGCAGCTTAAGCCCTAAGCAGCATCTGAGCAGGAAAGGGACAGCCATTACTGCCTACTGAGTAGGTGACGCATCAGAGGCACTCTGGATCTTTGACTTTGGTCAGACCAAAACAATCCATGCCCGAGCCCTTCCAAACCAGCCCCTCTGGTTTAGAAGGGTGCTGGTGCTGCTGCTGCTGCTGGGAGCAGGAACAGCCTATACTTAAAACTGAATCAGCTCAAATCCAACCCCAGGAACTTCTCCTCCAGGGACTTAGGACATAGTCCCACCCCGAGTATGAGAGTGATAGCCAGTGAGCAGAGGGCAAGCCCCTGACAGTACATCCTATGGAAGATGTGGCCTGTGTTCACTTCAAATCCAGTTCTCCCACCAAAGCCACTGGGTACACGCAGACTGTAGAGAGATGCTCCCACATACCCTTCAAGACTTCCACAGGTAACTGTTTCATCTGATTTCATAGAAATAGAGAAAGACACGCAAACTGAGAAGACAGAGGAATTCCTCCCAACTGAAGCAGCAAGAGAAAACCATCAAAGGTGACTAAAACAAAAGTAAGCAGTCTATCAAAGAATTCAAGCCATTAGTAATAAGAACGCCAACTGAATTAAGAAAAGAATAAGCAACCTGAGAATTTTAACAATGAACTAGAAAATGTAAAAAAAAAAAATAACCAATTAGATATGAAAAATACAATAACTGAAATTTTAATAAAATGCACACTAGAAGGGATAAGCAGCAGACTAGGCATAAGAAAAAGAAGGAATAAGTGATCTGGAAGATATTATACATAAAATCACCCAATGAGAATAACAAAAAAGAGAATCAAATTAAAAAGTAAGAAGAGTTTAAGAGATCTTTGGAATAATGTCAAGAATATGAACATTCACATAGGGCTTCCAGAAGGAGAAGAGGGAGAGGAAGGGGGCCAAAAAATGTATTTAATTAAATGACAGCTGAAAACTTCCCAACCCTGAAGAAGAAAACAGGGCACAGGAAGCACAGAGGCTCCCAAACAAGATGAACCCAAACACAATCACACCAAGAGATGGTGTGATTATGATGATCTAATTATGATTAAAACAGCAGAAGTTGATGACAAAGATAGAATTCCAAAGTGTCATGTATGAGGGAACTCCCATAAGGCCATGAATTGGTTCTTCTGCATAAGCTTCACAGGCTAGAAGAGTCAAATGATATGTTTAAAGTGCTAAAGGGAAAAATCCTGAAACTTAGCATGCTCAGAAAGATTATCATTTAGAATTGAAGCAAAGAGAAAAAAATTCTCAGGAAGCCAAAAATAAGGGTTCATCAATACTAAGCCAACCCCAACAGAAATGTTGGATGGACTTCTCTAAGTCAGAAAGAAAAGCCTATAAAAAGAAGTAAACATCTTTAAGACATAAAATTCCACTAGTAAAGGCAAAGATACAGTAAAGCCTGAGGACCAAACACTTGAATAAGCTAATATGATGATGATGATTAAAAGACAAAAAAAAAGCTCATAAAATCAAGAATAACTATAATAATAATAAGCTTGAGTATAAGCATGAATATTTAAAATATGCCATCAAAAACACAAAATGTGTGGAACCATAAAAGACCCAGAACTGCCAAAGAAATCCTGAGGAGAAAGAACAAAGCAGGAGCAATAACCCTCCCAGACTTTTGATAATACTATGAAGTTACAGTAAACAAACGATGTGGTGCTGGCCCCAAACTACCAGGAAGATCAATGGGACAGGATAGAGAGCCCAGAAATAAACCCACACACCCACGGTCAATTAACCTTCGACAATGGAGCCAAGAATATACAGTGGAAAAAACGATAGTCTCTTCAGCAAGTGGTGTTCAGAAAGTTGGACAGCCCATGGAAACCAGTGAAGTCAGAACACACCCTCACACCAACACAAAATAAACTCAAAGCGGCTTGTGTGTGTGTTAGTCACTCAGTCGTGTCTGACTCTTTGTGGCCCCATGGACTATAGCCTGCCAGGGTCCTCTGTCCATGGAATTCTCCAGGCAAGATCACTGGAGTGCATTGCCATTTCTTTCTCCAGGGAATCTTCCCAACCCAGGGATCAAACTCAGGTCTCTTGCACCACAGGCAGATGCTTTACCATCTGAGCTACTAGGGAAGCCGGCTTAAAGACTTAAATATAAGACATACCACCACAAAACTCCTAGAAGAGAATATAGGCAAAACATTTTCTGATATAAATCATACCAATGTTTTCTTAGGTCAGCCTCCCAAGGTAATAGAAATAAAAACAAAAACAAACAAATATAAACTAACCAAACTTACAAACTTTTGTACAGCATAAACAAAATGAAAGGGCAATCTATGGACCGAAAGAAAATATTTTCAAGTGATGTGACTGAAAGGGCTTAATTTTCAAAATATACGAACAGCTCATACAACTCAACGGCAACAACAAAAGAGACATTCACCTCTCTACAAATGACCCAACGTTTTTAAGGCTGAGTAGTATTCCATTCTATAGGTACCACATCTTCTTTGTCCATTTATCTGTTGATGGACATCTAGGTTGCTTCGAAATCCTGGTTATTGTAAATAATGGTGCAATGAACTTTGAGGTGCATGTGTCTTTTTGGATTATGGTTTTCTCAGTGTATATGCCCAGTAGTGAGACTATTATGTTATATGGTAGTTCTATTTTTAGTTTAAGAACCTCTACTGAAAATTTGAAAGAAAACTTAAATATACATTTCTCCAAAGAAACATACAAATGGCCAAGAAGCACATGAAAAGACGTTCAGCATCACTAATTATTAGAGAAATGCAGATCAAAACTACAACGAGGTATCACCTCACACTGGTTAGAATGGTCATCATCAAAAAATCTACAAACAATAAATGCTGGAGAGGGTGTGGAGAGAAGGAAATGCTCTTGCACTCATGGTGGGAATGTAGTTTGATACAGCCACTACGGAGAACAGTATGGAGGTTCCTCAAAAAACTAAAAATAGAACTACCATAGAACACAAAAGTCCCACTACTAGGCTTACAACCTGAGAAAACCAAAATCCAAAAAGACATATGCATCCCAATGTTCACTGCATAACAGTATGGAGTTCCTCAAAAAACTAAAAATAGAACTACCATAGAACACAAAAGTCCCACTACTAGGCTTACAACCTGAGAAAACCAAAATCCAAAAAGACATATGCATCCCAATGTTCACTGCAGCGCTATTTACAATAGCCAGGACACGGAAGCAACCTACATGTCCATTAGCAGATGAGTGGACAAAGAAGGTGTGGCACATACATAGAATGGAATATCACTCAGCTGTAAAAAGGAGCAATGCTGGGTCATTTGTAGAGATGTGGATGTATGTCATACAGAATGAAGTAAGCCAGAAGGAGAAAAACATTTTGTCTATTAACACATATACAGTGTGGTAGAAAAATAGTACAGATGAACCTATCTGCAGGGTAGGAATAGAGACTGGGATCGACATATATACACTACACATGTGAACTAGATAAGTAGTAGGAAACTGCTATATAGCTTAGGGAGCTCAGTTTGGTGCTCTGTGGTGACCTAGATAGGTTGGAGGGAGATTCAACAGGGAAGGGATATAGGTATACATACAGCTGATTTACTTCACACAGCAGAAACTAATACAACATTGTAAAGCAACTATATCCACCCACCCCCCAAGAAAAAGCCAATTCAATGTATCAGAGTATAAAACTGGAAGTAGCACCAGAGCTTTGTGATTGGTAGAAAGAAATATGCCTCTGAACGTTAGCTCACTCAAGTTTCCTGGCACGAGTTTCAAAACAATGCTTGTCCTCAAGTTCTTGGGAGTGGTTGCTGTTCTACAACATGTTGGTTAGGACGCTTTTGTTCATGACCATGCTGCTTCATCTTTTTTTGAGTTAATTATAATTCCTGTGCACTTAACCTTGCAATTCATCTGTCTCCTACATCTCCAGGGCCAGATCAACTCTCTTTATCCTAATGAGATTCAATTGCAGAGCAAGCCACTCTATTTAGTGTCTATTGGCACGCTGGACAAAATGCTAAACCCTCATATAGGGCATGTTTAACTGCTCAGAGGAAAATGAGAAGGACAGGTTGGGCACTACTGTCTGAATATTTAGTGAGGGTGGAAATGTTGCAAGTTATCCCCCTACTGAGAGTTCAGAGAATGAAGACACAATCCAGGATTATTTTAGGTGGGGAATGTGGTAATGACCTTGCCTCCAAGATTCTAGTATTTATCCATCTAAGAAATAGTTACTGAGCCCAACAATGTGCCAGGGCCTATCCTGGTTGCTGTGGGGGCCTCTAGAGGAGGGGTCCTGAGGGATGATGAAGGGCCAGGAGAAGGCAGTTTGCATGCTTGCATCACAGCTCTCTGAGGGCACACCAAGTGCCACTTGTGGCTCCTGTGGAATGTAGCTCCAGCTGGGACTGCTGGGCAGATTAGAGACCTGATGGATGCTCCTGGTTCTTGGGGTGCAAGAGATTCTCAGCTCAGGGTTTCTGGTGCATGTAAGAGCAGAGAGACCCTTCTGTTCTCCAAGGCCTTCAAGGGAGATGATCATTGATCCCCAAGGCTCTGATCTCCTGGACTCTGGGAAGAAACCCTTCCCTGACCCTCTTCACCTGAAACAGCTCCCCTCCTTCCTCCTTCTCTCTCTTCACTGCCTCTTAATCCACCCATACCCAACTCAAACAGCACTTCCTCCATGAAGCATTTCTGATGCTTCAGGAGCATTGAGGATGGAGCATCCTCTGTGCTCACAGGTGTCTTGTATGTCATGGAGATGGTGGCACTGTAGCTCAAAGAATGGGTAGTATTCTGATAGAATTATGTTCACAAAATATATACAAGGAAAGGTCAATGTGAATTCTGGGAGGTGGGAACACAGTCACTCACTTGTTCATTCACTCAACAGATATTACTGAACTCTGTCTAGGTGCCAGGCTCAATGCTCAGGGCTAAGAATTCAGTCAGCGGCCTTACTGATATGGTCCTGACCTACACATGACTACAGAGGCAGGCAAGGGAGTAAGCACTGGTCCTTCTCACATTCACACACTTGCTTTCAGAAAGCAGTGTTTTGCTGCTTTGGCAACTGAGGCATCTGTGTCATCTTGACTGCTTGTTCAATCTCAGGCAAGGAAGTGGGATTTAATAGCAAGACACAACAGGATTTGCGTATGGCAGAGAGAACCACAATTTCTATCCTATTTTTATATATTGATACCCCAAAAAAGGCTTTTGCTTTTCTATTCTTGCTATAGGCTAGATAAGAATCTTCTTAGAGATGGTAATATATCTCTGGAGCTAACAGCAGGATGTACTTTTTTTCTGGATTTCTTTCCATTTATTTCGCCACAGAAAAGAAATGTTTGTTTCCAAACAAAATGTTTGTTTACAGATCAGTTAGATAGCCCCTGGAAATACTGATGAGCTAGATTATTTTGACCAAGTTGATGACACAGTATTTATCACAGAGGAAAAAAAGATTATTTGGATGTGGCTTCTCTTTAAGAAAATACAGAGAGAAAATCAAGAAAATACAGTGAAGGGATTCTCAGACATTCATATTGTTTTCCAAGGGCTGTAGTCCCCCAAATTTGAGAGGCTCTGACATCAGCTTGATTTTGTTATAGCTATTCTCAGCCTCCTGTTCAATGAGTTATATGACTGCTTAATCTTCAATAAGTGAAGTAAATTTATTTTCTTGTTAGGAATGTGAGATGCTTTCTGGAATAATGAATGGTTCCTTGGAGAGACAGAAAATGTCCAGAGGTTCAGAGACTGTGAGTCTAGAAATATAGCAGCCAACCTTGCCAGCACTATGGAAGGAGGGAACAGGCTGGAGGTGGGAGAGGGTATTAGAGGTCACTAACCACAGTCCAGTGAAGGACAGGGCTCAGATTGGAGATGGACCCATCTGGAGACTCTCATCCTTTATTCACCAGACAAACACATTCTGAGAGGTTCCAGGGGCCCATTGGCCCCAGTGGGGAATAAGAAAATCCCCTGTCTTACACAGGAGACAAATAAGGATCTAGAGGATCACTAATGGGCCACGATCACAAGAGAAATGAGCTCTGGGGGGTGGGAGGAGTGCAGTGAATGACAGAAGGAAGAGAGAATGCTTGGATAGACCTCAAGGGCAAGTGGAAGAGAGTTAGGGGAGCAGGGTTCAAGGCATTGCATAGAGACAGGGAGTAGCATCCATGTGCAAAAACATGGGATAGGAATGGTTCATACAGCAAAATGCTGGTCACTCTGCCTGGCAGGGTTAGTGGGAACTTAAGGAGTACAGAGAATAAAGGAACCTGAGGGTACCTTTTAAACACTGTGCTACGACTTTATTAGGAAAAAACCAATGTGCTCAGTTGTTAAGTTATGTCTAACTCTTTGCTACCCCATGGACTGCCACCTGCCAGGTTCCTCTCTCCATGGAGTTTTTCAGGCAAGAATACTGGAGTGGGTTGCCATTTCCTACTCCACGGGATCTTCCCAATTCAGGTATCAAACCTGCGTCTCCAGCACTGGCAGGCAGATTTTTTATCACTGAAAACCACCTGGAAAAACCAGCAATCCATTTTAGTCTTTCTGGATGAACCTGGAAAAGTTACTGTATCTCTCTGAACCTCAGTTTTCTCATCTGTAATGTGGGGATAACTGCAGCACTCACTTCATAGAGTTGTAAATGCAAAGTCATCAGCACAGTGCTCATAGCCCTGCCCTCACAGACTTCACATCCTAGTAAATGACACATGGAGGCTCCCCTGGTGGCTCAGCGGTAAAGAATCTGCCTGCCAATGCAGAGGTCATGGCTTGGATCTCTGGATCAGAAAGATCACCTAGAGAAGGAAATGGCAATCGACTCCAGTATCTTTGCCAGGAAAATACTGTGGACAGATGAGCTACAGTCCATAGGGTTGCACAGTCAGACACAACAACTAAGAATGACACATCTCACCCATCAAGTGACTGGCACAGCTTACATTCTGAAAATACAGTAACTGTTCTCCGTCTTCAAAAAACAAAATAAAACTCAAAACAATCAGAAACAACCTTTTTTTCCTCTTCATTATCACATTTTGGCTTTCTGAACAATGTTCTTTCTCAGTTCAGTTCAGTCGCTCAGTCGTGTCCGACTCTTTGCGACCCCATGAATCACAGCACGCCAGGCCTCCCTGTCCATCACCACCTCCCGGAGTTCACTCAGACTCACATCCATAGAGTCTGTGATGTCACCCAGCCATTTCATCCTCTGTCATCCCCTTCTCCTCCTGCCCCCAATCCCTCCCAGCATCAGAGTCTTTTCCAATGAGTCAGCTCTTCACATGAGGTGCCCAAAGTACTAGAGTTCCAGCTTTAGCATCATTCCTTCCAAAGAAATCCCAGGGCTGATCTCCTTCAGAATGGACTGGTTGGATCTCCTTGCAGTCCAAGGGACTCTCAAGAGTCTTCTCCAACAACACAGTTCAAAAGCATCAATTCTTCGGTGTTCTGCCTTCTTCATAGTCCAACTCTCACATCCATACATGACTACTGGAAAAACCATAGCCTTGACAAGACAGACCTTAGTCGGCAGTAATGTCTCTGCTTTTGAATATACTATCTAGGTTGGTCATAACTTTTCTTCCAAGGAGTAAGCATCTTTTTTTTTTTTAATGCTTTATTCTATTTTACAGTACTGTATTGGTTCTGCCATACATTGACATGAATCAGCCACAGGTGTACACGATCTCACCATGTTAAAGCCCCCTCCCACCTCTCTTCCCTGCCCATCACCCCTCTGTTTTATGACAGGAGATCCTGATAAGGAAGACGGAACTAATAAGCCACCACCGACAGGAAGAGTTCAGAAAGGTCAAAATGAGACACCAGGTGTCCGTCCACTTCCCCAAATCCCCCTCGCTAACAACCATCTTGGCTGAGTGATGCGTGTGCAACCAGGAAAGACTCTGAATTAAAATGATTGGCCAAAGACCACCTAGAAACTAATCCCATCACCATAAAACCTGAGACTGCGAGCCACACAGCAGAGCAGTTCTCCTAGGTTCCCTTACCCTATTGCTCTCCACCCAGGTGCCATTTCCCAATAAAATATCTTGCTTTGTCAGCACATGTGTCCTCAGATAATTCATTTCAGAATGTTAGACAAGAGCCCAGTTTTGGGCCCTGGAGGGGGTCCCCTTTCCTGCCACATTTCCACTGTTTCCCAATCTACTTCCCATGAAGTGATGGGACCAGATCCTATGAAGTGATGGGACCAGATGGCATGATCTTAGTCTTCCAAATGTTGAGCTTTACGCCAACATTTTCGCTCTCCTCTTTCACTTTCATCAAGAGGCTTAGTAGTTCTTCTTCACTTTCTGCCATAAGGGTAGTGTCATCTGCATATATGAGGTTATTGATATTTCTCCTGGCAATCTTGATTCCAGCTTGTGCTTCATCCAGTCCAGATTTCTCATGATGTACTCTTCATATACAACAGAATATGGAGAAGGGAATGGCAAGCCACTTTACTATTCTTGCCTTGAGGACCCCATGAACAGTATGAAAAGGCATTATGATGAAATACCAAAAGAGGAACTCCTCAAGTCATTAGGTGCCAAATATGCTACTGCAGATCAGAGGAGAAATAACTACAGAAAGAATGAAGGGATGGAGCCAAAGCAAAAACAATACACAGTTGTGGATGTGACTAGTGATAGAAGCAAGATCCGATACTGTCAAGAGCAACATTACATAAGAACCTGGAATGTCAGGTCCATGAATCAACGCAAATTGGAAGTGGTCAAACAAGAGATGGCAAGGGTGAACATCGACATTCTAGAAATCAGCGAACTAAAATGGACTGGAATGGGTGAATTAAACTCAGATGACCACTATATCTACTACTGTGGGCAGGAATCCTTCAGAAGAAATGGAGTAGCCATCATGGTCAAAAAAGAGTCCAAAATGCAGTACTTGGATGCAATCTCAAAAATGACAGAATAACCTCTATTTGTCTCCAAGGCAAATCATTCAATATCACAGTTACCCGTCTATGTCCCAACCAGTAATGCTGAAGAAGCTGGAGTTGAACAGGTCTATGAAGACCTACAAGACCTTTTAGAACTAACACCCAAAAAAGATGTCCTTTTCATTATAGGGCACTGGAATGCAAAAGTAGGAAGTCAAGAAACACCTGGAGTAACAGGCAAATTTGGCCTTGGAATTCAGTCCTGTGGCCACTGCTGAGTTTTCCAAATTTGCTGGCATATTGAGTGTAGCACTTTCACAGCATCATCCTTCAGGATTTGAAACAGCTCAACTGGAATTCCATCACCTCCAGCAGCTTTGTTCATAGTGATGCTTTCTAAGGCCCACTTGACTTCACATTCCAAGATGTCTGGCTCTAGATTAGTGATCATACCATCATGATTATCTGGGTCATGAAGATCTTTTTTGTACAGTTCTTCTGTGTATTTTTGCCACCTCTTCTTAATATCTTCTGCTTCTGCTTCTGTTCGGTCCAGACCATTTCTGTCTTTTATCTAGCCCATCTTTGCATGAAATGTTCCCTTGGTATCTCTCATTTTCTTGAAGAGATCTCTAGTCTTTCCCATTCTGTTCTTTTCCTCTATTTCTTTGCACTGATCGCTGAAGAACACTTTCTTATCTCTTCTTGCTAGAAACACCTAGAGTAACAGGCAAATTTGGCCTTGGAATGTGGAATGAAGCAGGGCAAAGACTAATAGAGTTTTGCCAAGAAAATGCACTGGTCATAGCAAACACCCTCTTCCAACAACACAAGAGAAGACTCTACACATGGACATCACCAGATGGTCAACACCAAAATCAGATTGATTATATTCTATGCAGCAAAAGGTGAACCTCTATACAGTCAACAAAAACAAGACCAGGAGCTGACTGTGGCTCAGATCATGAACTCCTTATTATCAAATTCAGACTCAAATTGAAGAAAGTAGGGAAAACTGCTAGGCCATTCAGGTATGACCTAAATCAAATCCCTTATGACTATCCAGTGGAAGTGAGAAACAGATTTAAGGGCCTAGATCTGATGGATAGAGTGCCTGATGAAGTATGGAATGAGGTTCGTGACAATGTACGGGAGACAGTGATCAAGACCATCCCCATGGGAAAAAAAATGCAAAAAAGAAAAATGGCTGTCTGGAAGGCCTTACAAATAGCTGTGAAAAGAAGAGAGGTAAAAAGCAAAGGAGAAAAGGAAAGATATAAGCATCTGAATGCAGAGTTCCAGAGAATAGCAAGAAGAGATAAGAAAGCCTTCTGAATGTTCTATCAACTTGTATTTTCTGGGAACTCAAAAGACAACCTTGTGCAAAAGCCAACCAGATTATTCCAGCTTTCCTAAATCATGCCCCAGTGTAAAGATAGTGACTTATGTGACTATTAGAAAGCACATTTACTTCTGTGTCTATTGGCAAATAAAAGACATCCCATGGGGAGAGAAATGAATGACATAGAGACAAAACTATTTTCTACAAGGAAACTAACCTCTATAAATTAACAAGGAAATAAATAGACTAGAAAGATCTTCCTACGTTCCTGAGTTTTAAGGAAATAGCACATCCATCTGATACTAACCAAAGTTGTAAATGAAACATTAGCAAACCAAATCCAGTACTGTGTTTAAAGAATGAAAACTGATGTCAGTGCCAGAATGATACCATATTAGGGAATGTATTAATATAACTAATCACATCAACATATGGATACAGAGACAGTTTCCATGGAGCAGTTAAGAGAGAAGCTTTGACTGGAGTGGGTCCAAGAGTGAATTAGATGATGAAGTGGAGACACCAGTTCCAGAAGAGTATTTCAAGGCTTGCTAAGAACAAACACAGGAAAAAGAGAGATGGGATGGTAGCTTAAAACAAGGCCACAGAACAAAGGCTAATTATGTGTCCAGAGGTGGAGTGGAGTGTTGTGTTTAAAGGTGTAAAATATAAGAACACTCTGGCAGCCTGCAAGAAAGGAGATAATGTAGAAGGAACATGTAAATATTAAGAAAGGAACAAAAAGAGATAACTATTTGACGTTGATGAGTTAGTTGCATAAGTGGTTAAGAGCTCAGACTCTGGATCCAGACTGACAGGTGTGAATCCTGTCCCCATCATTTACTAGCTGTGTGATCTTGCACAAGTTACCTAACTTCTCTGTACCTTAACCTATAAAACAGTAATGATGCCTTCAGCATAGAGTTACTATAGGAACTAAATGAATTAATATTTAAAAATGCTAGGGACTATGTCTGATGGTGTGTTAAATAAGATAAATAAAATCAGTCTTCTACTATAGAAAACTTAGTACATATGTTTAATATTAATAAACACAGAATAGATATTAAACATCTATATTATATTACATGTATTATTTTTGACTGTGTATGTAAAAGAGCATGGAAACAAGGAAATCAGAAGATATTAGGCTATTAGTGGAGCAGATGAGACCAAGAGTTGCTGATGTCACCTATATGCACCATTAACAAAATGATGCGTCAGCCAGAAATCCCCAAATTCAATTTCGTGCCAGGATGACCTTGACCGTTGTAACACAATGAGGAAGAAGTACAGAGTGGGGGAAGGAGGTACAGCAAAGCAGAGAAGGGCCCAGACGAGGAGAGAGGCCAGGAGAACAGGGTTCAGAATGGAACTTCGGCCTTGCTCTGTGTACTTCAGTATTACTTGAACCTATTGCAACAAACTGTGTGAATGTGATATTTAGGAACTTCAGAACAAAATTTTAAGTGTGAGATGTTATCATCAGGGGAAACTGAGTAAAAGGTACATGTAACCTAAATGTATATCAACCGAAATCTCAATCTAAATAGAGAATAAGAAAGAATGTGCTTTAAATCTAATGTTACATTATTTTTTTCACTCTGACTGCAGTCACTACTGCAAAGAGGGGCAGATGAACATGTATTTTACATACAGAAATTAAAATTATGACAAAAGATGCATTTCTTTCTTTACATGTGGTGATGCACAAAGGGAAAGGCTGGCAGATAGGCCCTCTCTTGTCACAGTATCCTTTGGTTGGGCTTTTCACCATGGCCCCTGGTCTTTCCTAGTTTTACAGCTCAGAATCCTGGCATTCCCAGTGCACCACAAAGAGGCCCAGCACATCTGCAAAAGAACCCATGATGCTAGGACAGCCTTGTAACCAAAAACATGGGTTTGGCAAAAGGCAGCCTTGGGTTCAAATCTCTGCTGTCACTGTGTGGCTTTGGCTATGTTCTTAACTTCTTTCTTACTTTCTTTCCTCCTCAGTAAGAGTTAGATCTTAAGAGTACCACCTTATTTGGAAGATTAACTGTCATGGATAACACAGTGGATTGAACGAGCATAATAAATCGATGGCTACCTTCACCAAAACTAAAAATAATAGTTCAGAAACAAAAGAAGTATGATATGCAAGGCTTAAGAGAATAGAGAATAGACAGAGGGAGTTATCAATAATATTTTTATTATGTCTAATACTGTGAAAGGAAACTAACAAACTGGACTAGACAGAGAGGAAAGTGGAACATAAAAGCACCTAGCCAGCCTTCCTTGTGAAATCAAAGTATCAAACAACTAGAAGAAATTCTAGCAATTCAGAGTTCTTTTTTTATAAATGTAGAACTAAGGCCTAAGAACGGCAGCAGTTTGTGCAAGGAGACATGGCAGCTGGTGTCAGAGTCGCGCCTAGATCTACTTTCGGACGCAAATCCTAATGCTTTGCCATTAGGTGTTTCTTCTTCCTTCATTTGATACCTAAGAGGGATTTTCCAATGTGCCATCCAAAGTCAGGATTTTCTCCTTTTTTGTTTGTGGTTTCAGGGATTTGAAGGAGGAAATGAGGGTCACTGCGAGGGGAAGGAAGGAAGAAGTCATGAGAACCAGGAGAGGCATCAGGGTACCCTCTGTGCCAAAATCGAATTTTGCATTCTAGCTGTTTTGATTTTTCCAGAAGGCATCTGCAACGGCAGAGAAGCACTGCAGTAGACATCTACACCAAGGCGGCTGCTCTTGATGTTCTGAAACTAGCAGAGGTTCAGAATTAATTTGCTGCTTCTCTGGTCCCAGGTGACAGCACTGCTGGAAGCCTGAATAAAGTTCAGCAAATTAATCTTGCATATTTTATGGGTTCTGAGCGCTGTATACACAGCATTCCTGATGTTGATTTCTGTCTCAGTCAGCGCAGGTTGGGAGGTGGGGGGTGGAGTTGTTTTATAATGACTTCAATTACAGATAACTGGTATACCCAGAATCACACATCAGCTACTGGTAAACAGAATATGATACTACACTAGCAGATGAAGGCCAAGGCCAAGGCCACTTTTAACTCAAAGCTGATGATAAAACAGCTCTGTTTCCAGAGAAAGCTCTGCTCCTCCTGTGCTTTCCTGTTGGGCCCCGTCGCTACTCTGGATTTGGAACCATGCAGAAATGACAGCACTGCTGCCTTATGCCCCTCTCCAGCTTCCTTTTTGGGAATGAGCAGCATTTGAATACTGCTATTTGATGTGAAAAGTTGAGTGGAGGGAAATGACCCAGCAATCCTGACCCTCTCAAAATGAATCCCCAGTTTTGCATAACATGCTGCGAAGATGCCCAAGTACCAAGCCCAGAAACAACAGGGGGCGCTGCAGAGAGACAAAGGGCCGTCAGGCGTCCATCCAGACTGCCCGAGTCATGAAGGCCTTTCACTCGCTCACACTGGGGCGCCCAGCAGCCAGTCCTTGCCTGCTCACGCCAGCCGTGTGTGTGCCGCGAGGGCAGTGCTCTGAGCATATCAGTTTGTGGGAGATCAGTATGTCCGGCGAGCTGTGGCCCCACAGTGCGGGCTGGGAGCACCACAGCTGGAGGGGGCCAGGTGCAGCCCAAGCCTGACCTCTCACTGACCTGATTCTCAGCAGGTCTAGAGAAGACTGAGCCCTCCCCCAGGTCTCAGAGAACTGGAGTCTCATCTCAGACGAGAAGCAGACATCAGCACTCTCCGTTCAGCAATTAAATTTAGAAACCCATTATTTCTATTTTCTTACTCCTTCCTCACATTCGGCTCTCTGAAAAGGCAAAATGTTTATGAACTTGTTCTTACAGCAACACCTTCCAGCTCTTACATCTCCCACGAAATCCTGTCTTGAATAACACCATATGGTTGGGTTCTCTTTTACAAACTCACCCTGCTCACGATGGTTTGCAGTGAAGCAGAGAAGCATGGAGGCAGCCCAACAACACTCAAAGATGTGCACATCTACCCAGTGCATTTGCCCCTGCCTCATGTCCACTCACCTAGGTTTGACCCACGGCGAGCTCTGCCTAACACCTGTCAGTCTTCGTGTGTCTGGTCCTGCCCAGAGTTCAGGACTTTGGGGCCCTGGCATGAATCTCTCACACTAGCGTGATTTTTATTTTTATAAAGAGAAGCAATGGGTTGTGGATATTTGTGGGGACTCCCACAGAAACCACCAAGTTTACATTCTCCATTGAGTTATGACTATAAAGCAAAGTGACCTAAAAAAAAAAAACCCTCCAATTATTGCAACGTAAACCCCACTTAATGTAAGTCCCTTTGGCAAACTCCCAGCTATTTCTCCAACTCTTCCCTCTTTCTCTGAAACCTGCTGGTCTGGTCAGACACAGCTGCCTCTTCTCCCTGGTCTGGGCCAGTGATCACCACATCCTCCCAACTTCAGAGGCAGAGCACCGTGCTTTCTAATTTCCCAAAGCACTGCCATGATGTTAACAAGACAGTACAGGTTCCTAGAAGCATAACTTCTTCCTGAAAGGCAACTCTGTTCTCCTTGAGCTGGTCATTCTAAGATACATGGACTCTTATCTCATGCATGATGTCTATCCCAGCTGGTCCTTGCCTGTCTCCAGCCTGTCCCCAGGTGGCAGAGCCCAACTCATTGCCTTCAGTAGGAAGCTCCAAGCATCTTCACACCCATAACCTCCCCAACACTCTTTTCTCTCCTGACACCAAATTAAAGAAGTCCTTCCACACTCTCACCTAACATCAGTGTCTTTCCTCCTCTAGAATTAATCCTCAGGTTGACAATTTCTTCAGGAGGAAACCTGCAAGTGTACCCTGGAAAAGAAAGTCAAAATAGTCCTAAGAGGCATATTTGGCAACATATAGCCTTTTACTGGGCTTCCTTGGTGGCTCAGATGGCCTGCATTGCAGGAGACCCAGATTCAATCCCTGGGTCAGAAAGATCCCCCAGAGAAGATAATGGCAACCCACTCTAGTACTCTTGCCTGGAGAATACCATGGACAGAGGAGCCTGGCAGGCTACACTCCATGGGGTCAGAAAGAGTTGGACATGACTGCGACTGAGCACACACGCTACTAGATGAAAGCACAGCACGAGATGCACCAAGCGTCCGCTGCACCCTGTCCAAGCCTGCTCCCAGTCCCCTTCACCACTTTTCCTCACCAGAAGGAGAGGCACTGATGTCTGTGTCCCTGGCCCTGTTCTGGCTGGAGCTGTCCTTCCTCTGTGAGCAGATGTTGGAGTGAGAAGACTGTGTTTTCTAAGAACAGGCATGAGCAGGCCACATCAAGAGGTAAGAGCAAGGTAAAATGAAATAAAATAGGTCTGTACCTCTTTGGGGACAAGACACACTGCCGGCTGCCTTCTGAGAACAAAGCACTTCCAATCCCAGTCTGCAGCTCTTCCGCTGAGCTCTCTGCTGCATGTGGGGCTTCCTCCAGGAAAATGAGGGGTTATTATTGCCTTACATCTGCATGACTGAAAGGGGCTCACCAAAGAGACCGTCCTCCAAGAGGGTCAGAGGTTCAGTTCCAAAAACAAACTGCAGCGTTCATCCAGAAATGTTCAAACTGCCTTCAACTTCACAAATGGTACAATTTCTAGCTTCTAAAACAAGTTTAGTGACTGTCAGACTTCCTGCTGCCTTCAGATGACACTCTGAATGCTATCACATAGAGATCCCAACATGGATGTTTCTAGGTTCTTTAATCCAAATGGGTTGCTGAAAATGCAGATAGGTGTTAAAAAAAAAAAAAGAATGAGGTCACAAGATGGCAGGAACAGGTATTAAAGTGTAGTTTTTGATAAATTGAAGTCTTTAAGTAAAAACAGTATAATAAATCTGATGGCCCAATTTGGTAATCATGTCATGATGTACGTAAGTCAAACATTATGCTACATACTTGAAATTTATACAGTGCTGTATGTCAATCATATCTCAGTAAAACTAGGATAATAAAGAGAGAGAAAAAACAGGATTCGGTGATGTTACAAATATTACGAAGATGCTCTCTTAAAGACAGGGGAGAGTCAAATCTCATTATCAGACCACACAACTCTGTGATTTGGGCCAAGAACCACCCTGTGATCTCCACTTCCCCTTCCCCTGGTACCACCCCCTGGGCAGTGCCATGTAGCTAGACATAGTTGTGGCCTCTGAGAATCCCAATGCCTTGCCCAGACCAGGCTGCCATTTCTAAGCGGCTGCCACCCTCTGAGTATTTCCTGGGGTGCTCAAAACGGCACAGGGGTTATGGAGTCAGCAGGCCTCTGTATGTGCTCACAGGGGTCCAGAACAATGCTCCTTGGCTGCCTCCTGTAGACACATCTCTGACTCAACACAGAACTTAGTCATTCATGAAACAGAGACCTGAACCAAGAAATGAACAGGGGAAAAGCCTTTGACTGCTAAGGTCTGCCCTGCCTGGTTCCTTCTGCCTTCAGGGTGCGTTCTCTCCTTGCAGCTCCTAATTCCCTCAGGAAGAGGGAATTTTAGCCAATTCACCTACCAATCTAGCAGCCACACTGACATGGGAGTGACAGTCAGGGGACACTAAGCCCCCTTGCTCCGTGGACACATCTCATATGCAACACACCAGCGAGGAGGATGGGGCTGCTGTGCTGGCCCCGTGCAGTCATCTAAAACGTGTCAAGCCCAATGATTCCCCCACTTGCTGTTAGTGACCATTTCCATATCTTCCCAACCCAGGGATCAAGTCTGCATTTCCTGCATTGCAGGCAAATTCTTTACCATCTGAGCCACCAGGAAGCCCATTTCTATCTCAGAGCATGACGCATTGACACATGCTGGCTGAAAGGGCTGTTTTTCAATAGAGAAGTCCAGAACACTTGCAAGAGAGATGGCTGACTGCTGGATGACCCTTCTGCCAAGAGTTAGCATTGCTTTCCTCAGGACCCTTTGGCCGAGAGATGGCGGCAGTAATCAAGCCATTCTTCCCTTCTGCCGACTCTCTGGGGGATTTCCAGTTACATGGTGGCTGCCTTAGGAAGAGATAAGTAAGACTCTACTCAGAGTGACCTCAGCACAATGAGCTCACAAACCCTGCCCCCCACCAACCTTAACATGCCCAAACTGGAGCATGTCTATTCATTCAGAGATCTCTTGCATTTCTTAAGCCTCAGTGGTACCGTATCACATGAAGTTCCAGCCTAAGGGAAAAGGGAAAATCAGAAACACCACAGACAAAACCTCACAAACATATTTAAGCATCAGGAAGACATCTTCAAGAGAAGCAAGCATTCCAGCACAGCCAGAATGTTCTCCTTCACACTAGAAGTAGCCACTGTCCTGGGCATGTGGTTCCAGGCCCGGCTCTATCCAGTTCTCTGGTAAACCAAATGAATTTGAGTTTGAATTTGATCTGACCCCTTTCATTTACAGATCGAGGTGCCCTTCAGCACCTCCCAGGGTTAACAAGGAAATGAGCTGATGAGGTATAATCTTTCAATTAAAAAAAGTACATATGGGAACATATGTTAGCTCTTTTAAATCAACAATCTCCAATGTGACCATGAAATGATTATTTTCTATTTTTCAATCAAAAGCTCCACGAAGTAGCTACCAACAGGAGTGATAGGCTGTGAGGGTGGAAATCAGACCTGAGGCACAGCAAACACCCTCTTCCTTTGCCTTTCTTGCCAATGTCACTACAGTTTTTGATGGAGTAATTGGAAAGTTTGGCTTTGAGCCAAGTGTTGCCTTCTGAATGAAGGGCAGGGGTAGAGGAGTCGTAAAATGTTAATTGCAGCATGCAAGGTCAGGGCCACCGCCCCCGCTCCTGTGTTGCGTCAATCACTGCAGCCTCCAGTTCACCCAACAGATGAGTCTTCCCTAGTAGATGCCTGGAAGAGGAATAATAAATGTTGACCTCCCCTGGTGTCAGCAGCTCCTGACTACATAACTAACATTTATAATAGGGGCATGAAGTTATTTCCAACCTCTGGAAACTCCATTTTCCAGACTGAGAAAATGAGTGCAGAACGAAGCAGTGCCCAGGATCCCCCAGCCAACAGTAGCACAAGGCAGACACCCCATCTGTCACTGCGGAATCCCCGGCCTGCTGCCCTGGCGCTGAGTAGAAGCGCAGTGATTGTCTGGAGAGACTCCTTTCTGACCACAGACTCCACATCACCCCCTCCTACACCCACTGACATGTGCAGGTGAACACAGAGACTCAGAAACACACATACATGCACACTCACACACATGCACACTCATATACACACACAGAGACATATTTCTGTTCATAACAAGGTTTGGAGCTAGAATTACCATTATTTATTTTGTCAGTTAGATACTCCCTTTTGCTGGTGAAAATAAAGCTATTTATACCAGTAGGGCCCTGCTCTGTTTCATTAAATTTCTCAGTTGCATCTCAAGAGTCATTGAGAGCTTTTCTAGGCCAATGTCTTCATTTTAAAGGTGGGGAAACTGAGGCCCAGATGGAGAGGGAGCTGCTCAAGTGCAGGACTGATGATCAGGAATGAATCTGGTCCTTTGTCTTCTAAGCTAAATGGTCCTGAGCTCCTCCGGGCTATTACTTTACAGCCACCCCCCACCAAGGCTAACTCCATAATGAAAGCGGCTGCCATTTATTTAGTGTCCCCTTCCTGCCAGGCATGGAACTGGGCCTTCGACACACATGAGCTCTAACCTCACTGCTGATACATGATGATTATCACCCGCATCTTAGAACTGAAGGAATCAAAGTTCAGGGAGACAGAATAATCAATGTGACCACTGATGGGTCACAACCAATTATAGTCATCTGGTAAAATGGCAAGTTGATCTTTCCCCAGGCCTCAGAGCAGGTGAGTGGCCAGGCCAAGCTGTGCCCCTGGAGCCCCTTCCCCCGACTGTGGCTCCCCACACGGCCCCAGAGCCGGCCGCGCCTCCACCACCCACCTGCTGCTCCCTGTGGCCTTCATCAGCGCTGCCCCCACTCTAGATGCTGCGCCTCCCTCACGGCTGCCCTCTGCCTCTGCCGATCTCAACTCTTTCCGCTTCGGGCTCTTGCTCTCTCACCAGACTTCTGACTATCCCTCTGCTTCTTTTACCCCTTGAGCCCACGCTGGTCAGGACAGCTTCTCTCCTGGCTAGTCGGTCCTGTTCCTCATTTGGAGCCTACTAAGCATTCACTTCTCACACTTTTGCAGTTCACTCTAAACACAGGCAGTATCTTGGCCTTAAAATTATGCCCATGAGTGTTCTGCTGCTGCTGCTTTCAAGAAGGAAAGCTTACCTTCCTTCCTCCTGAGCGTGGCCTGGACTTAGTGGCTGGCTCCTCACGAAGAGAAGAGAGACGAAGTGACGGCGTGCCACTTCGGAGATTAGAATAGTGAAGGAAGCCGTGCCATAGCGAAGTCTGAGGGAGATGGTGCCACGGCAGTTTCTGGCCAACAGCTGCGTGAGTGGGCCTGGAAGAGGAATCTCCAGCCTCAGCCACGTTTCAGTGACTTCTGCTCTTGCCCACAGCATGATTCGAAAGACACCAAGCCAGAAGCACCCAGCTAACTTGTTCCTGAATTCCTAACCCACAAAACCTGTGAGATAAACATTCGTTGCTTTTAACTGCTCGTTTGAATAACAACATAGGCCTTAATTGGGCTTCCTGGTGGCTCAGCTGGTAAAGAAGCCACCTGCAATGTGGGAGACCTGGGTATAATGCCTGGGTTGGGAAGATCCCCTGGAGGAGGGCATGGCAACCTAGTCCAATATTCTTGCCTGGAGAATCCTCATGGACAGAGCTGCCTGGAGGGCTACAGTCCATGGGGTCACAAGAGTCAGACTTGACTGAGTGACTAAGCACAGCCATAGGCCTTACCTGGCAGGAAGAGGCTCCTCCCACAATGACAGTCAGATATAGCAGGTGGGCTACCTTATTTGTTTTCCTTAATTATTCTCCATGCTGCCCCCTTAATTGAAAACTGGCCTACACTTCTCCCTTCCCAGAGTCCTTCCTTCCCAGGTGCCCATTGATTCCAAGGTTTAAGTTAATGAGTATTTTCAGACTAACCTTTGCTGTTAGTTTCATTTGCCTAAAAGGCAAACAAACTAATGAGAAGTGAAAGAAAAATAACAACATCACCAAAGATTTGGTGTACTTGTCTGGCATAAACATATGCTGCTGCAAAATTATGTATGCAGCTATTGTGTGCATGCTAAGTCGCTTCAGTTGTGTCCAACTCTTTGTGACCCCATGGACTGAAGCCCACCAGTCTCCTCTGGTTCTCCTGGAGAACCAGGCAGGAATACTGGAAGGGGCTGCCATTTCCTTCTCCGGGGGATCTTCCCAACCCGGGATCAAACCTGCATCTGCTGTGACTCCTGAACTGTAGCGGATTCTTTACCACTAAGCCTCCAGGGAAGCCCCATGCAGCTATAGCACCAAAGAAAATGTTCCATTGCTTGTTCTTGGTCTTCTAACTTTGAGCTACAAGAGATTTTCCAGTCCAATGAAATGCAAACTGACATTAAAAACATGTCAGAGAGGTGACAGAGACAAAAGACTTGAATGTCTGAAAATTGAGTCCAATTCTCAGGAGTGTGCCCTTTGCCCCATGTGGACAAATCATTTGAAACATCTATACAGGGATAAAATCCTACAACAATAGACACAGAAAAACTCTTTAGGTTATTTGGTGGCCATGGAATTTTACTGACTAGAAATTGCTTTAATGAAGTGGACTTAGAGACTCTGTTGGAAATTACAAGGCTTTTATCATGGGACTACTACTATGAGAAGGCAGAGTGAGTGTTCTTTAGGCCATGTACATGGTAGGAAGGTGGACTGGTATTTTCTCTCTCATCCCCTTTGCTTCTCTTGTCCCATCCCATGTCACACTCCCTTGTCTGGCTGCTAAGCCATTCTCAGAAGAATGAAGGACAGGTTTCATTACTCATGACAGGTCTATCACTGGCAACCAAAGTGTTATTCTTTGCTTATCTGTCATGCTAACCAAGTCTTAAAATTGCCTAGGAACAACATCATTTCTAACCTTTGGAAATGGACAAGAAAATCAAGTTGAGCTTTCTAGCTATTTTACAAATAGCCCACAGCAAATAGCTTTGGTTGTAGGCACCATCACTGCTCATCCGTGCTCCATTAAATTCCTCACTCCTTCCGCCCCTGAGTGAACAGCCAATAATTAGGTGCATCTTCAGGAAACCAGGACACCAGGTAGGAGCTGATCTTCTCACCTTCAGAATCACCAGGCTTAAGTCCCTTCTCATAATAGGGCTCCATTGAGAACACTGTCTGGATAGAAAGCTAAGCCTCTGCAGTATGACAGAAACCAAGTCCTGGGCTACCTAGATGGAAGGCTGTCCCATAAAAGAGGTGACATCATTTAAAGTAAGACATGGCTAAAGGTGGTCATGTGGAGTGGATAAAAGCAAGCCTTAATTAGAGACAAAAATGAGCCTGCTGAGTTTGCTTTAGAAATTACAGATAAGGGAATTTCACAATATAGACTGAATGGGCTTCCACTCACCAATTCCACTGACTAAATGGATTTCTGAAGCAGCCAACTGGAAATGTAATCTATCTTTCAAGAAAGCAAAATCAGCTTTCATCCGTCAAATTTGGTGATTTAGTGTTTCCACACATGCTAAAGCATGAAAAAGAATAAAATAATTTGAGATCAAAATCTAAAAACAAACAGGTGGATGAAAGCAAAAACAACTGGAACATTTATCCTTGTCCCAAGCTTCAACAAACTCTAGATCTAGTGGTGCGAATTCCATTTTGTTTCATCATCTGTAAAATGCAGATAGTAATAAAATATTAATAAAATATTATTCCTTATCAGATTATTGTGAAGATATTGTTTAATATAAAATCCCACATTAGAACGATTCCTCGCACATAGGAAGCACTCAAAAAATATCAGCTATTGTTGTTGATGTTACTTATATCACCCCATTCTGTCTCTGCAGGCAAAGACACCTGGGAAAGCCTCTCCATACGTATAGTGTTGCTTGGTGAGCAGGGGGTCTGCACGTGGGAATGAGTCCAGTGTTTAGTGGCATCAGCCAAGATGCACTGGCTGGATGTACCTATCCGCTTCTTCACTACATGCATGTTACAGCCTAACTGCCCAAGGGGTCACACTGGAGATGAGCAAGATCAACTGAACAACAGCAGAGATAACAGTCTTCATTATTTTTCTAACGCCGTTTATTAATTTTTAACAGTGTCCTTTTGAACAAACACATGATCCTACTTAATTTACGTTCAAGGGCTACTTCAATGTAGATATGATTTCCATATCAATTACAGGCAGTGAACCTTTCTCTGAAATGTCTTAACATATATACTACTGATCAGGTCAAAGGTTCCTGGCTAGTGGTGGTTTAATCACTAAGTTGTGTCTGACTGTTTGCAACCCCAAGGACTATAGCCCACTAGGCTCCTCTGTCCATGGGATTCTCCAGGCAAGAATACTGGAGTGGGTTGCCATTTCCTTCTCCAGGCTAGCACTGTCAGAGATCTTTCCATGTGCACCATTAGGTATTCACAACAAACCTCTGAGATAGGTACTAGGCTGACAAGGCCCAGCTAGATCCATTAACTTACCAGAGGATCAGAACTGGTAAGAGAGAGAGTTGGGATGTATTTTCTTGTTTGTTTTTTGAGTCATAATTCAATCTAAATGCAGAAGCCCCTCTAGACATTTTAAGCAGAGGGATTAAATATGATGAGTTGAGTTACAACATTGTTGGGAGAGCTGGAGAAACAAAGAGGGGTTCATGCTATGATCCAAAGATAAACTATAGGGAGTAACTGCCCCCCACCCCCTGCCCAGAGCCCATCCTTTTTTGATCCATGGCCCTTAACCCTTGAGCTGCCAGTACCGCTAACTCAGGAGCTCATAGACCTCCTCAGCCACTGGCTGATGCCACTGCTACCAGTTCTAGACACCAGTCCATTTCTCCCTGCCTGCAACTAAGTACTCAAGCATTCTCCCATTGGAAGAACATAGAGGAGATTTTCACTGGAAAATGTAACTTATTGAATTTTCACCCCTATGGAACAGGAGAACAGGTTCCTATGAATAGACTTCAGGGGCCCACAAGCCTGGATGAGAGAAAATAATTACATCATCATTTTCATTAATTTGTTACTGAAACTCAACATATCTTTCAACTGTGATCACAGGTAACTATCCACAGAAAAACTGATAGTATGGTAATATATTTGCCTATAAAACACACAGGCATATTTATATAACATTACAGTTAATGAAACTCCAGTTGAGCTGGAGTTTCAGATCCTAAAAGATGATGTTGTGACAGTGCTTCACTTAATATGCCAGCAAATCTGGAAAACACAGCAGTGGCTATGGGACTGGAAAAGGTCAGTTTTCATTCTAGTCGCAAAGAAGGCAATGCTAAAGAATGCACAAACTACCACACAATTACATCATCTCACACACTAGCAAAGTAATGCTCAAAATTCTCCAAGCCAAGCTTCAGAAATATGTGAACTGTGAACTTTCAGATGTTCAAGCTAGCTTTAGGAAAGGCGGAGGAACCAGAGATCAAATTGCCAACATCTGATGGATCATCGAAAAAGCAAGAGAATTCCAGAAAACATCTATTTCTGCTTTATTGACTATGCCAAAGGTTTTGAATGTGTGGATCACAATAAACTGTGGAAAATTCTGAAAGAGATGGGAATACCAGACCATCTGACCTGCCTTTTGAGAAAACTGTATGCAGGTCAGTAATCAACAGAACTGGTCATGGAATGATAGACTGGTTCCAAATAGGAAAAGGAGTACTTCAAGGCTATATATTGTCAGTCTGCTTATTCAACATATATGCAAAGTACATCAGGAGAAACGCTGGGCTGGAGGAAGCACAAGCTGGAATCAAGATTGCTGGGAGAAATATCAATAACCTCAGATATGCAGATAACACCACCCTTATGGCAGAAAGTGAAGAGAACTAAAATGCCTCTTGATGAAAATGAAAGAGGAGAGTGAAAAAGTTGGCTTGAAGCTCAACATTCAGAAAACTAACATCATGGCATCTGGTCCTATCACTTCATGGCAAATAGATGAGGAAATGATGGAAATAGTGGCTGACTTTATTTTTGGGGGCTCCAAACCCACTGCAGATGGTGACTGCAGCCAGGAAATTAAGACACTTGGCTCCTTACATGGAAAGTTATGACCAACCTAGACAGTATATTAAAAAGCAGAGACATTACTTTGCCAACAAAGGTCTGTCTAGTCAAGGCTATGGTTTTTCTAGTAGTCATGCATGGATGTGGAGTTGGACTATGAAGAAAACTGAGTGCCAAAGAATTGATGCTTTTGAACTGTGGTGTTGGAGAAGACTCTTGAGAGTCCCTTGGACTGCGAAGAGATCCAACCAGTTCATCCTAAAGGAAATCAGTCCTGAGTGTTCATTGGAAGGACTGATGCTGAAGCTGAAACTCCAATACTTTGGCCACCTGATGTGAAGAACTGACTCATTGGAAAAGACTCTGATGCTGGGAAAGAATTAAAGCAGGAGGAGAAGAGGATGACAGAGGATGAGATAGTTGGATGGCATCACCAACTCAATGGACGTGAGTTTGGGTAAACTCTGGGTGTTGTTGATGGACAGGGAGGTGTGCTGCAGTCCACGGGGTCACAAAGGGTCGGACATGACTGAGTGACTGAACTGAACTGAACGGTTGATATATTTCAATAGTGCATCCCATGTAAAAATTAATGGCTATGTGATTCATCCCTAGATCTCACTACTTAAAGCATTCATAAAGAAGTATTACTACACCACAATTTATCTTATAGTTTCACAACCAATATAATTGGTTTACTGTGAAATCTTATGTTTTTTTTTTTATTTTAATCATTTAAAAATTAATGTTTGATAAGAAGTTCATGGGCTTCACCAGATGATGAATGGTTTGGAGTTAAGCAACATTATTTACCCATGGCCAGAAGGATAGCTGATTCCAAGCAGCAGAGTTCAGTTCAGTTCAGTTCAGTTCAGTTCATTAGCTCAGTCATGTCTGACTCTTTGCAACCCCATGAATCACAGCACGCCAGGGCTCCCTGTCCATCACCAATTTCTGGAGTTCACTCAGACTCACGTCCATCGAGTCAGTGAGGCCATCCAGCCATTTCATCCTCTGTTGGCCCCTTCTCCTCCTGACCCCAATCCCTCCCAGCATCAGAGTCTTTTCCAATGAGTCAACTCTTCGCATGAGGTGGGCAATGTACTGGAGTTTCAGCTTCAGCATCATTCCTTCCAAAGAAATCCCAGGGCTGATCTCCTTCAGAATGGACTGGTTGGATCTCCTTGCAGTCCAAGGGACTCTCAAGAGTCTTCTCCAACACCACAATTCAAAAGCATCAATTCTTTGGCGCTCAGCCTTCTTCACAGTCCAACTCCCACATCCATACATGAGCACAGGAAAAACCACAGCCTTGACTAGATGGACCTTAGTCGGCAAAGTAATATCTCTGCTTTTGAATATACAATCTAGGTTGTTCATAAATTTTCTTCCAAGGAGTAAGAGTCTTTTATATTCATGGCTGCAATCACCATCTGCAGTGATTTTCGAGCCCCCAAAAATAAAGTCTGACACTGTTTCC
>SJYC01052080.1:0-79270 GCA_006408675.1 Madoqua kirkii
TGCCCTTAGATTACTCTGCTCCTGGATTATTCCTCTCATTCTCCTTCATAAATTCTTTTTTTCAACTTCTCTAGACATTCATTCAAATATTTATGGACAAATATTTATGGAGAGTCAACCAAATACCTGATACTCCAGAAGCTGGGTCAGAACATAATAGGACTGTTTAGTAGTTCTGAACAAGGTAGAGACTCAGTACATCATTTGGAAGCCTTTAGGAAATCTACACAGATCCGATTCATTCGGACTCTCTCTCTCTCTCTCTCTGCTTATACAAATATGATTCTGCCTTGACTTAGAGCAAGTGTTCAATAAGCCTTTGGTGAATTGAATTAAAGGTTATAGAGGTATGATGTACATCTGTACGATGAGCCATGCTGTGTCCAAGTGTCTGTTGCAAGGAAGACAAGGTAGAAGCGTATTCACCTTACTTTGTAGGTTCTAACATTTACGTTTTCATCTTGCAACTGCATTAAAAACAGTAAGAAATTAGGTAATTATCAAAACAGTGTCTAAGGAAAGAAAATCATTTGTAGATTTTCTCAAGGACAACCTTTACTCTGGCTTTTTTAGCCGTTGGCTTTGGAGAGACGTTGGGTACCAAATGGTTTAATAATTCCACAGAGGAAGGTCTTCTTTGATAGCCCTAGTGTTTATGACTTTTTTGTGGGTAATAAATTGTTTAATTATCAGCCAAGAATGAATGGTGAAATTGTTGTAAAGTCTACTTATACTTGCAAAAAGTTATGAACAATTATAAATGATTTTTTTAGGCTTTGACTTTTCATAGAATTTGCCTCTCCCCTTATACACTGCATCACTTATCTACTGCTGTACTGCATACCACTCCAAAACTCATTTAATACAACAGCTGTGCTGAAGTTCACAATATGGGTTGGCTGGGCTCAGTGTGGATAACTTGTATTTGTTCCACACTGAAGCAGCTTGGAAGACTCAGTTAGCAACAAAAATCCAAGAAAGCCTCATTCAAGCCTGGGAGCTTGGTGCTGGCAGTGGGCTGGGGTGCCTCAGTTTCCTTCCAGGTGACCTCCCTCTCCAAGTGGAGCAAGATGGCCTGGATTTCTTTACATGATGATTGGGTTTTGAACATAAAAGTGGAAGCCATAAGGCCTGTTAAAGGTCTGGGTTGTAAATTTTCATAACATCACTTCCACTATAGTCTTCTTAGTCAAAGCAAGTCCCAGGGTCAACCCAGAGTCAACGGGTAGAGAAACAGACTCCACCTCTTGATGGGAGAGACAGCAAGTCACACTGCAAAGCGGTATAGACACAAGAAGACATTATTTTCAGGACTCCACTACATGTAGCCTGGCCAAATAGATGGGATAATATCACTCAGATGATAGTAAGAGGACTCTCTCTGCCAAACCCTTGTGAGGGGTGACCTGGAGTGTTTCATCAAGTATGCCCACCAGAATCAAAGCAGTCAAAAAGGAGTGATATGACTGAAGAAGGTCTTCCTTGAGGTCCACTCTGAGTTGAGTGGACTGAAATAAGGGCTATTTTTCAAAGCCCAGTACATGTGCTTGGCAGCCTGACAGCCATGGGTTCAAATCCCAGTTTTGCCATTTGCCAGTATTGGCAAGTTCGTGACCTCTATGATCCTTTTTTTTTCCCCTCAAGCACAAAATAAGCATAATATTATTAGGGACCTCCCAAAGGCTTTTGTGACAGTGAAACAAAATGCTTCAGATGAAGTGCTTAGCACAGAACCCAGTACAAGAGAGTACCTACTGAAGGACAGCCCCCATTTCCCTCAGAATGTAAGTTTTCTCTTCTAATGAAAACATGCCTTCTCTCTCCATGGCAGAAGGCAGGCTGAGCTCTCCTTGGCAAGAAAGCAAGAGGGAAATCCAAAACACTGAACAACCCGTTTGGCCCAGGACTAGCCCTGCAGAACTGAAGCCAGTCTTAGGGCTTGGCTGTGCTGAGCATTAACCCTTCAGTTTCTGGACTGGAAGAGATTTAGGAGATCCCGGGCACCATGCCAGGGCAAGCAGAGTGGCAGGGAAGCCTACGAAGGGGTTGCAGCAGTGGTTATGTACTAGTAAATACAGAAGGAGTCCAATGTTATAACCCCAAGGATGGCGACACAAGTGTGGACCAGCTAAAACAACGGCCTTACCTAGGCCAAGAAGTGCCAAGGCCCCTCTTTTGCAGATAGTTTGCTGAGTACAGCCAGCCTCGAAGAGAGGAGCCAAAATCGTATCCCTCCTGCCTGAAGGACTGGGGGTCTAAAAAGCGACTGATACCCAGCAATGATTCCGACCAGGGAACAAAAGTACAATTCTGCAAATTACATCCAATGGTCTGGCAGCCAGGGCTGGAAGATAAACGGCAGCCAAGAAATAGCAAGAGAAGCTGAGCATCAGAGGGAGCAGGAAAAGAGTGTGTGAAGGTTCAATATACATGGACACTCGTGAGGCAGGAACACAAAGTCTGCAGCTACAAGTACCATAAGCCAGACCAACCAAAGAGGCGGTACTCTTTAAACTGAGAAAATGGAGAGAAGGGGGTTCCTCAAAAAATAGCTACACAACTGCTGTTAGTCCAAAGGTCTGTGCTTAGTGCTGTGGGGGCCGAAGCAGTGACATCACCCTTGCCTTTGTGGGGATCCGTGTGCTCAGGGACCGAAGAGCCCACTGCCCCAGCCCGAGGTGGGGGCACCCCGTGAGGCCAGCAACTGTGATGACGAGAAGCAGGAAGCTGAAGGGTGGACTCCAGAGAGAACGGGCAGAGAGACGACATGGGTGGACAGGCTCTCAGCAAGGATACAGTGATAGGGGAGGAAGCCTGTCCTGGCTAGCCCTCGAACCTTATGAGGAATTCGTAACTGGGGTAAAAGCCTCCTAAGCCAACCAAATAAGTCCCTAGTTCCCAAACCTACAGTCAAGACCCTTCATAATTGGCTCCAACTTACTGTACAGGCATCAACCCCTGCAAAGTGGAATTGCCCGGAACGGGGAGATGAACAGCATGTACTTCATGGGTGGTTACGGGGGTAAGAAAGTTACTGCGTGTGTGAAGCACTCAGCTCGGAGCCTACTGCTGGTTGCTGGCAAACATGATGACCCTTTCTGCTGCCGTGTTCTGTTAGTACTTGTACACTGCACAGTGTGTTCCAGGCACTCCAACTCACGTTCCCATGAGGTGTCTGCCACTTTCTCATTCCTCAAAGCTACTGCACTGGCTAGCAGAGTCCTGATTTCCTCACAGAGTTTTGTAGGAATGAACTGAGATTAGAATCATTGTGTTCAGCTCAGTGTTTAGTAAGAACTATGCGTTCAGTAAATGTTCACTGATGTCATGTTATTGTTGTTGTTGATGATGTTTAATGTCCAGTTTAAAAAAACAATTTCCTTTTCTGTTTGCTTCCAAACCAGTCTGCCCATTGCTTGTTGACTAGGGCGATGCCTTTCCACATTTCTCATCAGCCTGTCTCATGCACGCCAGTGGTTAAAGCTTTCCCAGGCCCCACACTCCTCTTCAGTTCCTGCATGCTCTGTAAATTCCCTGACAATTTCTGCCTTCCTCTTCTGAAGCCTCAGAGCATCAGTTGTCAGGATAATTCACTTGGCAATTAGTCATTCTGTACCTTGTCACAGCTCCCTACTGAGGTAAACCAATGATGCTCATCTGTCTTATCCCTTTCTGTTGCCTGTGTCCCCACCACACCACCAACTTTTGGATGTTCCTGAAGCACCAAGTCCAGTATCCGGCACCTAAGAAGGACTTCAGTGTATTCATTTGGAGAATGAGATGAGATATGGTAGTGACTTAAAGAGTTGAGAGTAAAGTGCCTGTGAAACTTCCTGGAATGATTAAAAGAAATTTGCAAAAAAGAGAATCAGCACTTCAGTTGATCAAAAGGTCCATTTCAGGGGGTCTGTATGGATAGAGTCTAAGCAGGCGGTTCACGCCTCTGTGTTGCTCATTTTCCAGGCTGCTCCCAAATGAAACAGAGTCCCAGTGAGCCCCTGTGAATTCACAGCACAGCTCCAAGAAACTGCTTGCTAGCCAAGGGAAGATGGCACCCTTGGGCCTGACTTGATCATCCTTTTGCAACTGGGGAGAAATGAACTCTTGCTTCATACCTTGTGACCATCTCCCTTACGTGGGAGCCTATTCATTAAGAACACTGAGCACCTAACAAAGTACAGACAATAACACAGGACCAAGAAGAATGAGTCACAGACCCTGGCCCGAAGGGGCTAAGGGACTGTGGGGAGGAGTTCACACACGAACAACAGACTCTTGCTCAACCTGTACCAACTGCCAGAACCCACCTAGGTCAGGTCCCAAAGTACAAGAGGGCAGGGAAGGAGGCAGACAGTCCCTGTGAACCCCCAGGCCACACTCCTACGTTTCACCAGCAATCCCTTCCCCACCTCCAAGACCCATTCCAGTACCAACCCCTGCTGTAGGCTTTTTCTATATTTTCCAGTCACGGAAAACTGCTCCCTTCTCAGGATCACTCAACACTTTTGGTCAAAATCTGTCGCTTCCAAACTATCCCAAAACATTGATGTAAAAAAATCCCAAGGTTTGTTTCCAGGTTCACAAGAGGCTGAAGTAAATGTGAGTCTGGGAACACAACCAAAACACCTGGTTTCAAATCTTTATGCTCATCAAAGTGGCACATTGATTGACTGTGGTGGTGTTATCCAGTCACTACATCATGTCCCACTCTTTGGGGCTCTGTGGACTGTGGTCCACCAGGCTCCTTTATCCTTGGGATCCTCCAGGCAACTGGAGTGGGTTGCTATTTTCTCTTTCAGAGTACCTTCCCAACCCAGGGATTGAACCCACGTCTCCTGCACCTCCTGCACTAGCAGGCAGATTCTTTACCACTAAGCCACATGGGAAGCCCTTGATTGACTGTATAAATGTATAAACATAAAATCAATCTGTATTAGTAAAAAGATTTTATCCATTTTAAAATGTGTGCAATCTTGTTTGAAAATGAGCCCCAGCACTGAAAACAAAACATAAGTTTGAAAAATACAACTTCCTATCATACATCTGGTAATTAACTCTTAATGTTCTAAAAATAATTTTCTGGCATGGTTTTATTATACGTTCATTATGTGTTGACTGCATATTAATTATTAATTGTAGGGTTTTTTTTTAAATGTTCTAGAAGTTGAGTTCAGCTCCAGAAACAGCACGGAGCTGAGGCTGGGCATTCTGACAAGGGCAATCAAGCTCTCCTTGCCTTTCTCCAATTTGAGAACCTCGATTGCTCACTTCGAAGGAGTGTACACACACAAGACAGGAAAGATGCTGGTACAAGCTTTTACAGAGATGATGTCCATTTGCTCTATTCCCTGAATCCATGGTAACAATTGATAGAGTCAACGATTCCAAAGGGGCCACTCATGTTCCACGTCTCCTGGCTAGCTAGCTCTTCTTAATCAAACTGATGCTACAGACCTCCTTCTCCTAAGGAGCCTGTAATATGTTACCAGGTCTGTGGAGTTCCATTTGAGGACTATTGGGATTTTGGGGCCATCAAGAGTTCTTTCAGTGATAGACATCAAACAACCTGGATTGCCACGATCTACTATCATGAATATTTCAGATCACTTAGGGGAAACAGTTTCCCCACTCCAGTACTCTTGCCTGGAAAATCCCATGGATGGAGGAGCCTGGTGGGCTGCAGTCCATGGGGTTGCTAAGAGTCAGACACAACTGACTGACTTCACTTTCACTTTTCACTTTCATGCATTGGACAAGGAAATGGCAACCCAGTCCAGTGTTCTTGCCTGGGGAATCCCAGGGATAGGGGAGCCTGGTGGGCTGCCATCTATGGGGTCGCACAGAGTCAGACACGACTGAAGCGACTTAGCAGCAGCAGTAGCAGGGGAAATAGTTCAAGCAAGAGTTAAAATACTAGAGGGCAGTTTGGCATAGATGATAAGCACATTGTGGAATTCAACTATTATCCCAGGTTTCTCCACTGATCTGCTGCATGGCTTTAGAAAAGTGACTTAACCTCCTTGAGCTTCAGTTTCTTCATTTTTTAAAAAAGATAATATTAATACCTTTTACATATCTTGAGGAGAAATAAGACAATCAGTTCACTTCAGTTCAGTCACTCAGTCGTATCTGACTCTTTGTGACCCCATGAATTGCAGTATACCAGGCCTCCCTGTCCATCACACAACTCCCAGAGTTCACCCAAACTCTTGTCCATCAAGTCGGTGATGCCATCCAGCCATCTCATCCTCTCTCATCCCCTTCTCCTCCTGCCCTCAATCCCTCCCAGCATCAGAGTCCTTTCCAATGAGTCAACTCTTCACATGAGGTGGCCAAAGTATTGGAGTTTCAGCTTCAGCATCAGTCCTTCCAAAGAACACCCAGGACTGATCTCCTTTAGAATGGATTGGTTGGATCTCCTTGCAGGCCAAGGGACTCTCAAGAGTCTTCTCCAACACCACAGTTCAAAAGCATCAATTCTTCAGCAGTCAGTTTTCTTCACAGTCCAACTTTCATATCTATACATGACCACTGGAAAAACCATAGCCTTGACTAGACAGACCTTTGTTGGCAAAGTAATGTCTCTGCTTTTGAATATGTTATTTAGGTTGGTCATAACTTCCAAGGAGTAAGCGTCTTTTACTTTCATGGCTGCAATAGGACGATATATATATATGTGCTGAGAATATCTGGCATTCAACAAATGTTATCTGTTACTTTTAATTAGTGAAGTTTATACATGATTTCAGAGAAGGCAATGGCACTCCACTCCTGTACTCTTGCCTGGAGAATCCCATGGATGGAGGAGCCTGGCAAGCTGCAGTCCATGGGGTTGCTACGAGTCAGACACGACAGAGTGGCTTCACTTTCACTTTTCACTTTCATACATTGGAAAAGGACATAGCAACCCACTCCAGTGTTCTTGCCTGGGGAATTCCAGGGACGGGGGAGCCTGGTGGGCTGCTGTCTATGGGGTCACACAGAGTCGGACATGACTGAAGCGACTTAGCAGCAGCAGCAGCAGCATACATGACTTGCTTTTAAAAAGTTAAATGCACGAGGCCTCACTCTCACTGACCCACTTTTGAAACGCATTTCTGAATGACAAAGAAAGGCTGGAGGTATAGTGAGGCTGTGGGAAATTGAGCAGCATCTCAGGAATATAAAATAGAGAGCCTTGCCCACATAAACATTCATCATGTGTTGGGGAGGATTCAGACATGCCTCTCTGCCTAAAGCCAAAAGCATTTTTTTTAGGAATGAAATTCTCAAGGTTTAGTGGTGATTTTTCTTTCTTTTTAAAATGTAATAACTTGGGGATCATGTCTAGAGCCCAAAGATGTCAAGAAGACACAGGCATTGGAAGCTAAGGGATATGGATTCAGGCCTAGTTTAACTGCAAATCATGTGACCACCGGCAAGTTACTTATATTCTATCTTTCTCTCTCACTCTATTTTGTAAAATGTAACAAAGAAAACATATCCTCACGAGTTGACATAAGGACTGAGTTAAAGTACACAAGGCACGTAAGCCAGAATTTTTTTCCTATGTGACAGTAAGCAATATAACCTCTAAATATCAATTTCTTCATGAGTATGTTGAGGATGAAAATAATCTCTTGATTGTTTTTTTTTATACTGTTATTGAGTCATAATTGGCATACAGTAAAAACTGCATTTATTTCAAGTGCAATTATATCAAGAATCACACTAGTGTGTATCCATAGTTTGTTATTTTCATTGCTGAGTAATATTCCATTGGAGAGACATAGTATAGTACACTTATCCTTTTGCCTGTTGATAAACATTTGGGTGGTTTCCATTTTTAGACTATTCCAAATAAATTTATAAAGTTGTGACTTTCTCTAACAAGAAAACTTGCTTTGCTAACCAGTTAATGCTAGCCTCAGAGACCAGTTGAGAAGTGTTTGCTCCGCATCAGTTTTCTCAAAGAGTTCATGTAAAATTAGTACAACTTTTTTCCTTAAAAGTTTGGTAGAATTCACCAGAAAGCCATCCAAGCACTAACTTTTCTTTATGAGAAAGTTTTAAGTAAAAATTTAGTATCTTTTTTAGGGTTATACAAGCTTATTGTTTCTTACTGAGTGAGTGTCGATATTTTGAGTCTTTTGAGAAATTTGTCCATTTTATCTAAGCCATCAGGTTTGTAAGCATAAACTTGTTGATAACTTTCTCATATTATCCTTTTAAATAGCTACAGAACCTGTAGTAATATCATTTCTCTCATACAAGATACCATTAATATATGCCTTCTTTTCCTCTGATTAATCTGACTACACATTTAATTCTATTATTATTTCAAATACATGTATTTCATTTTGAGTTCTCTCTTTCTTGTTTTCTTTCAGTGGTTTCTGCCTTGAACTTTATTCCTTCCTTCCTTCTTTAGTATAATTCGCTCTTCTTTTTATGCTTTTGTTTTTAAGGTGATAGCTAAGATCACTGATTTGTGAGTTTTTCTTTTTTCTTGTACAGATGTTTAGTGCTACAAATAGCACTAAATAAAATACTGTTTAGCAGCATCCCACAAATTCTCTCAGTGTCTTTTTTTAAATAAATTTCAAAATATTTTCAAATTTCTCTTCAAATTTCTTTGCTCCATGTTATTTGGAAGTATGTTATTCCACTTTCAACTATTTGGGGATTTTCCATAGATCTTTATGTATTTATAATTTAATTCTATTATTATCAGAGATCATATTGTAATCCTTCTAAATTTATTGAGACTTATTGTATGGCCCAGTAATCTATCTTGGTAAATGTTCTTTATGCTTTTGAAAATAATGTGTATGCTATTGGTATTGAAAGAGCTATATAAATACCAATCAAGTTAGGTTGGTTGATAGTGCTATTCACAACTACTGTCACTGAGGAATTTTTGTCTGTGTGTTCAAGTGGGAGTACTAAAATCTCTGTCAATAATTATATTTTATTCATTCTTCCTGCTGTTTTTCAGTTTTTGCCACATGTTTTGAAGCTGTGCTGTTAGGCATAACAAAAACATTTAGGATTGTTGTGTCTTCTTGATACATTGACCTACTTATCATTATGAAATTGCCTTCTTTCTCCTTTATCCATGGTAATATTCTTTGCTCTGAAAAACATTTTGTCTGATATTGTCATTCCAGCCTCCTTTGGACTATCATTACTAAGATACATATTTTCCCATTCATTTACTTTTAATCTATTTGTCTTTACTTTTCTTGTAAGCAGTGTATTGGACCATGCTTTTTATTCACTCTTACTATCTCTGCTTTATTGGACTAGCTACTTTTAATATGATAATTAATCCATTGGGTTTTAGCTATCTTGCTTTTTGATTTCTATTTGTCCTCTTTGTTCTTTACTTGCTTTTCTTCTTTTTCTGAATTTTTTTGATTATTTTTTCATAATATAGTTATATTTCCTTTGTTGGCTTATTAGCTGTTAACTCTTGCTATTTTAGTGGTTTATTTGGGGTTTACAGTACACATTTTTAACTTATCCCAGTTTATCTTCAAGTGATTTTATACCATAAAAAAGTAACAGTGGAGAAAAAATTAGAGACTGAGTATAAGGAAATGAGGGGCTTCCTAGGCGGCGCTAGTGGTAAAGAATCTGCCTGCCAATGTAGGAGACTTAAGAGACACAGGTTCGACTCTGGGTCAGGAAGATCCCCTGGAGGAGGTCATCGCAACCCACTCCAGTATTCTTTCCTGGAGAATTCCACGGACAGAGGAGCCTGGCAGGCTGTGGTCTATAGGGTCACAAAGAGTCGGGCACAACTAAAGTGACATAGTATGCACACATACATAGGGAAATGAGGGAGTTTCAGCATTTGACACGCCAAATCTGGAATGAAATGTCAAATGAAAAGGAGTTTATTATATCAATGATGTCTCAAAAAGGCTTCCCTAGAAAGACTAAACTTACATATTTCTCAGGTTAATGTGTTCTGTGATCTAGCCTTTTCCAAGTGTTTTAGATTTTAGACTGCATTAGAAAAAAATCTTAATGCAAATAGAAGAAGGGGGAGGAGGTGAAGGAAAAGTATAAAGGGGAGGAGAGGGCAGGGCGAATGTTCAAGCTTATAACTGCACTCTAAGATCCTGATTTTACAGACTGCAAATTAAGAACATCTCTGCTGTCATTCCTGGTCTCCTTTCACAAGTCTACATTCAGCCATCTAGAAGAGCTGAAAATGGTTCTTTAAATGCACCAAGATATCTGATATAAGTAAAGGCTTTTGAAAAATGCCTTTATTGTGGTAAGTCATCATACAGGCTGGTGTGGAAATAACGGAGCTTAGTCTAAAAGAAAGGGGAAATAATAATATTTCTAAATTGCAGGCTTTTTATGTCTTTTTTGAGTAAGAGAAATAAACTTATAAATTAAAAAAAAAAAAAGAACTCTAAAAAGATTTCATGAAGAACATATTCCTGTCTGCTAGCAGACAGAACTGCAGAACTTAGGCAAAGCAACCCAATTTAGCAAGGTACTGAATCCTTGAACAGGCAGAGTCAGTGCAGATGGGTGGTAGTGGCTTCTTGTGATACTGTTGATGCAAGAAACCTCCTTCTTCTATGAAATCATAGAAATGTGTGAAATTCTTCACAAAAGGTAAAATTCTTTCACAAAGGTCGGTGTCAAAGAAACAAAAGGAAATCCTCAATGGTCAGAAATGAACAGTCAAAGCAGTAAGGGGAAGGTACCGCCATGGTGGAGTAAGGGAGTGTGGGACCATACATAGGTTGGGAGCTGGGGTTTTAAGATCCCTTTAGGAATCCAGGGTCATATCAGATATAACCCCCTATTATAGGGCTACAGTATTCCATGCGACAGAGCTGTCACAGATTTAAAGAATTCCCCCTATCTAGAATTCTACTAAATCATTACACCAAAATTTATTTGCTCATTCTCAATGGCAGACATTTTGGTAATTTCTGATTTTTATGAATACAGACATTGTTGCTATGAAAAGCCTTATTTATGCAAGTCGCATGGTGCACAAAAACAAGTCTTTTTAGGGTATATGCCAAGGAGTGGAATTGCTGGATTATAAGGTACGTAAGTTCTTTACAAAATATGCTGTTTTCAATTGTTTTGATTTTTATACTAACTGATGAGTATATAATGGTATTTATTGTGCTAGTAATTTGCAATTGTTTGATTACTAAAAAGGTTGATCATCATTGTATTTATTTAATGTTTGGATGCTCTGGGTCTTGGTTCTCAAGTGGGCTTTCTCGAGATGCAGACAGTGGGGGCTACTCTAGCTGCCGTGCAAGGGTTTCTCACTGCAGTGGTTTCTCTAGTTGTAGCATGTGGACTCAGCAGTTGAGAGGCATGGGTTTAGTTGCCCCATGACATGTGGGATCTTCCTGGACCAGGGATCAAACCCGTGTCCCCTGCGTTGCAGGCTGATTTCAGCCACTGGAACACCAGGGAAGCTGGTCATGATTCCATATGCTTATTGGCCAGGTTAAGGTTCCTCTTCTGTGATATATCAGTTTATCTTTTGTCCATTGTCCTACTGAGTTCTTAAGAAGTTATTTATATATTCTAGGTATTAATTCTTTGTCAAGTACATGTATTATAAATACTCTCTAATTTTGTTTATACCAGGTTTTGAAGAACAAAAACATTAATTTTGCTCTTAACTGTAGTAATTTTACTTTCATAAACAGAAGCAAAATGTAACAGTTTTTCCATTTAGTTTGGAAATGCTGCCACCTTTTAAGTCATTTTCTATCCCAAAGGCATAATACATTTTACAATATTGTCTCCTAAAGTTATATGATTTAAACTTTTATCTGTATTTGTTATTATACTTTAGAAAGGAAATTGATTATATATTTTAGTATGTAAATGAGCCCAGTATCATTTATTGAAAGCCTTATCCTTTCACTCACTGATTTGCAACTGCAGTTTATCTGAAAACAAAGTCTATTTCTGGATTTCCTATTCAGATTCATTGGCCTATTTTTATATCCATATATCAATAACTCACTAAATTACATTTACAGCTTTAGGATAAATCTTGATATCTGCTACACCAATCCCCTCCACCATATTTTTTTCCTTTGGGATATTTTAGCTATTATTACCTTTTTGCTGCTCTGCATAAACTTCAGAAATAACTGAAGCAAGCAAACACCCCACCACACACACACACAAAGTCCTGTTATTATAATATTTCTTAAAGTTTGAAAAGAAAGATAAAGTAAGAAAATATTAACAGAAACATGCCATGATAGTAGTGATATCAAATTATACCAAGGCAAAATGCATCTTTAGGGATAAAACAGGATCTTACTTAATGATGAAATTTAAAATTCACCAGGAAGATAGGACAATCCAGATCTAGTATAAATGAACTGCACAGTCTCAAAATGTAAAAGAAAACTAAATAGATTTAAGATGAGAAATTGATCAAAGAATCACCGTGGGTATTTCACCTCATCTCTCTTGGAAGCTGATAGATCAAGCAGGCAGACTTGAACAGCAAAATAAACAATATTGATCCAGCAGATGTACCCTACAAACAGAGTAGACACTTTATTTTCAAGTACATATGGATAATTCACAAAAATTGACCATGTTCTGAACCACAAAGGAAGTTTCTACCAAGCAATTGATACGGAACAGCAAATTCTCTAACTACAAGGCGACAACATTAAAAATCAATAGCAAAAGGACAACTTTGCCAAGTCCATAGCTACAGTTCTCATAGGTTTTTGTTTGCCAACCTCTTGGAAAGAGAGCCAGAGAGGAATGGTCTCTCCCATGAGATTAAAGAAAATGAGTTAACAATATTGACTATGAAATCAACCAGACCCCAATAGGGATTCTAGCTCACTACCAGCATTGCAACCTCGAGCAAGTGATATAGCCTTTCTGTCCTCCTATTTCCTCACAGTTAGAAGAGAATGTGCCTTTCTTATAGGGTTGTATGAGGATTAAACGAGATAATACACAGCAATATGCATAAAGACTACAAAGAAATATCTAATGTTTGCAATGTTTTTAGGCTTTATTTTATATTGTTTACTTATTGTTGGTATTATTAATTTATGAACCTTCGCTTCTCAGCATCGCAAAGTGAATTTCTCTTAGGTTTTCTGTCCTGGCACAGGTGCCCTTTTCCAAACCTGAACACTGATTAAAGTTGAAACACAGCATTACAGTAGAAGAGGCCAACCAAAATAACTAGCTTCGTTTCTCACACTTGGTTTCTCTGGATATTCATGGCGCCCAAGGAAACTTTTTCAAATTTCCCTATCTAAAACATCTATAGCGATCATTCAGATTTGATACCTTTTACCAAACATATGGACTAGTGATTTTTTCCCTCTGTTGCCCTTGCTTTCTCTTCTTTGAAATCCTTTAGAAGTCCTTTATGGATGAGTATGGAGTTGTGGGACACCCAAAATGCTGATCAACTACCAGCAAACTGACTGGGATTAGAAATCCTGCTACATCTCATTTGGTCTCCTGGTGACCCTAAAGAAATCTGTCTAACAGGGAAAGCCCCCCTTTGCCAGTGAGATGGTGAGCACTTCTGGAGAGCAAATGAATGACATTTTTAGCCAGTGGTTGAGGTCATCAGCTCCTTCTCCCTGCCTCTGGCCCTCACAGCTGGACCCAGCTCCCAGTGGGCAGCTGCACTCCTTTCATATCATGCCATTAAAAGAAAGAGAAGAAAGGAGGTGATTTAGCGGAATAAAGCTCAGGAAGATGTGGGAAGTGTTACAAATCAAATCAGTAGAAGCATGGGGAAGAGAAAGGGCCCAGGAAACCTGAAAGGTGGGCACAGATCACTGGATCTGTTGCAGGACTTTTCCAGACATCTCTGACAATAATAGAAACATGGGTGATGATGAGAACAAAAGCCCCAAAACAGATGTTATATGAGAGAACAGTTAAAACATAATGTACACAGTCATGGAATAAAATAATTTTCCTAGTGAAAAATCACTTCTGCAAAAATTTGGTGATATGGGAGAAAACGTAGGATAAAATGAAAAGTAAGTAACTGTAAATGCGCTGGAGTATGACCATATTGCCTTCTTTATTTTGTTCTGTGGTGGTGGTGGTTTAGCTGCTCAGTCGTGTCTGACTCTTGCAACCCCATGGACCGTACTCCACTGGGCTCCTCTGTCCATGGGATTTCCCAGGCAAGAATACTGGAGTGGGTTGCCATTTCCTTCTCCAGGGGGTCTTCCCAGCTGTGAGGGAAGCCCTTTGTTCTGTTCTGTCGTATTCTGTGTCATAAATATGTGCTACTTCTGCTGTCACAGGCTGAAGCCCACCTGCAGAGGGCCCTGAATGCCAGAGTTAACACTGGAATTGCCTCCAGTTCAGCCTCCTCCGTGGGGCAATGGACTCAACGGAGAGAAACACTGTGCCTAATTTGTCTTTTTATCCCAACTACCTATTCATAGAAAAGGATCTGGGCTTGGAGGGTGCTCAGAGCATGTCTGTTCAAGAGAATGAGTGATACTCATATAAGAGTATATGAAGGAGTGAAGAGGAATTTGACATGGTGAACAATAAGGTTCATAGCTAAGACCACACTGAGAAGAGGAGTGAACAATACATGAGAAAAGTAGATGTGACCAAAATGCACTTATGCTGTCCCCCACTGTCCCTCTGATTGTCTCCTTCTTACAGTGTAAGTGACATACCATAAACCACACGTTTAAACTGAACAATCTGACACATTTTGATGTCTGTTCTCCCCATCTCCCTACATTTAACCATCAGCAAAAACAATATAATGAACACTTCAATTACTCCTAGGGGCTTCCCTGGGGCTCAGTCAGTAAAGAGTCTGTCTGCAGGATTTGCAGGAGACGCAGCAAAAGCCGTTAGATCCCTGGGTCGGGAAGATCCCCTGGAGAAGGAAATGGCAATCCACTCCAGTATTCTTGCCTGGAGAATCCCAAGGACGGAGGAGCCAGGCAGGTTACAGTCCATGGGGCTGCAAGAGTCGGAGGTGACTTAGCGACTAAACCACCACCATCAATTACCCCTAAAGGTTTTCTCCTTATACCCCCTTTAAACAGGCTTTGAAATGAAGGCCTGTGTGTAGGATGATCCAAGAGCGCTCTTAGGAGCAACACCTGTGCAGGAAGCGAGACCAGCAGGGCTGGAGAGAGGAAAGAGTGCTGAACTGAGATGCAGACTCAGCGGAGGCTCCAACTCAGCCAGCCCCAGGGCAGCATTTCAGGGCTGCCTCACCAGGGAGCCTGTCCTCTGTACCCCACTCCCACCAGCCATTGGATACGGATTTCCCCCCAGGGAGGAGCTTAATCTTGCCATCTCCCTTTGACCCAAGGCAATCCCTAGTGACAGACTCAGTCATGGGCCTCAGGAGGGGACATCCCAGGAGTCATAAGAGTAAGTACCTCCATTCTGAAGAGGGATCCACAACACACACCTTCAATGGGTCAAGGGACACAAGGGCAGACAGATGTGGTCCCTGCCCTCACGGAATGGGAAAACGAAGTGTCTTCTTCATAAGCGAGAATCAGTCCTACCAAACCAAAGCTTCTGCCTGTGCTGTGCCACACACTACTCCAAGATCTGCACATTTTTCAGAACCACTCCCACCATACCCTGGGCCAGGAGATGAGACAACTGAAGCACAGGCTACGTAATCACCCAGCATCACATAATTAGCAAGCTCAGAGCTAATAAGCAACACTCCAAACTGTGGTACTGTTTTACATTCTAAACTACTACATCCAACTGTTTTTCTGAGCTTGTATTTCCACTCAGGTTTTTAAAAATTATTATTGTTGTATTTTATGTTGCATATCTTATCTTGTAAAAGGTACTATTTTTACATGTTATGTTCAAACTGTGAAAATTGGCAGTTTGACATACACTGATTTCTACAAATCATTCAATGCTGTATTAGAAATTTCCAAAGTAAGCAACATCTGCAAAATTATGTGATATTTTGTCACCACATTAGGAAAGGCTATCATTATAGCTTGTAATCATTGAAGGAGTTGAAAACACCCTCTTAGAATTAGTTTGATTCAAAGGAGTTATAACTATAAATAGATATATTTCCACACACTCCATAAGCAAGAAGAACTTGAAGGTCTGAGCACAGAGCCTCACTTCTTATGCCCCGGAAAATGATAGTCTTTCCCTGAACTGTCCTAGTAGCTGAGAGGTATCAAGATCTATGTAGGTCTCTGATGAAACTCACTGCCTGTTACATCTGACAAGGTTCTATTAGAGAAGCAAAAGCAATACGCCAGATTAGATACATTAGAAGATGAATCAGGGATTTGACTTTATGTCAAATTTGGGAGAGCAAGTTAAAGAGCTGACGTGAACCTATTCCACCCGCCTCTTTCTGGTACTAGAGCCTAAATCTGCACACAAGGCAATTAGGAAGAGAAGACAGATGGGAAATCTGGAAGCATGGGGAAGTTGGAACCTATGAGGATGAGCAGAAAGGACTAGAGCCCCGTGCAGTCTCTCACTGCCCCCACATTCCTACTATGCCCTGCATCCTTCATCAAAGAACCAATCACGTCTGGATCCAGGAGTTAGAGAAACATGAAGGCGGAAACGCAACAGGAGCTGGAGGTGAATGAGCAGATCAGCTGCAGCACACAGCACGCAGCAGCCTCACTCATGCCCTACACTCACCTTCTGGGTATGAAGAACATGTCTGTTTTTCCACTTCCACACACCACCGCTCCTGTGAAATGCCTCACAGTGCCCCAGTGATTCAGAATTACTCAGAATTACTCAGAAAAAACTTTGCTGCTAAGTCGCTTCAGTCATGTCCGACTCTGTGCAACCTCATAGACGGCAGCTCACCAGGCTCCCCCGTCCCTGGGATTCTCCAGGCTAGAACACTGGAATGGGTTGCCATTTCCTTCGCCAATGCATGAAAGTGAAAAGTGAAAGTGAAGTTGCTCAGTTGTGTCCGATTCTTAGCGATCCCATGGACTGTAGCCCACCAGGCTCCTCCGTCTGTGGGATTTTCCAGGCAAGAGTACTGGAGTAGGGTACCATTGCCTTCTCCATAGATAAAACTTCAGTTTTATCTAAATTGATGTAATACAAATCTACCACACCTACTTTGGGGGGCAGATCTATCACTCATTCCACCTGAGAAAATGTTACCATGGCTCTTTTCAACACAGTTATTAATATTACCATTATGTAGGCAAAGACTTTTTTCCAAAGAAGTAGTGATAAATTACTAAATATTCAATACTTGACACTGGATTTATATCCACTACCTTAGTTAACTCTTATGGTTAATTATTATATTTATTAGTCCTATTTTGCAAAGAAATGCAGTGAAGTTCAGAGAAATTATTAGGCTTACTCAAAGCTACACAGAATGTTACAAATTCTGCAACCCCTGCTCATCTGCAATTCACTCTGCTGTGCCTGTGGCACTAGTTGGAGAAAATCTTTTCTAATGCGGCCTTTTATGAACATCTGAGAAGAGCTAGACTCTATTGCATTGGTGCACCCTACTTACTTCTTCCTGAGTAGACTCTGAGAGAGAGCCAGAGATTCATAGAGAATCAGAGCTGGAAGGGAGCCAAGAGATGACCCACGCCTGGGAAGAAGGAAGTGGAAGAGGAAAAAAGAGGATTAAACGTTTAGGAAGAAAGCAGGAGAAGAGGATCATTGACTTGTAAAGGGAATATCCTCCAGCAAACTAAGGTGGGGAGAAGCAAGCTATGTGAGCAGAAGAAGGAGTACTCGTGTATTTTCAAAGAAAAGCAGGACCTGTGCAGTGTCATGAGCAGACCAAGGGAAAGTCAGGAATCTGAGTAACAACTGGGGAAAGGATGTCCCTGCACCACTCTCAGTCAGAGCTCTGTAAATGTGTCCTGTGTGTCTGACTGTGTAAATGTGCTCAGTCATGTCCGATCTTTGCAACCCCATGGACTGTAGCCCGCTGGGTTCCTCTCTCCATGGAAATTCTCCAGGCAAGAATACTGGAGTGGGTAGTCCTGCCCTCCTCCAGGGGATCTTCCCAACCCAGGAACTGAACCCAGTTCTCCAGCATTGCAGGCATATTCTTTACCGAATGTGCACTATCAGGACCCAAATGGCCTTATTCCTTCAGCTTAACTAAACTTCAGACAGGCTTCCCTTTTCTTAGAGCATTTACTTTTGAAAATTTGTAATTGCAAAACTTTCTCTGCTTCTTTGAGATGTAAATCTTTTTAAAAGCCTCTTGACCAATTTTTACAACCCTGTACTAATTTTCTCAAGGACTTAGGAGATATCCCTTTCAAATATAAACTTCAAGGGAGACAGTTCTCTTATCTCCTAGTTTCTGGGGGAGGATGGGAGTCTAACCTCCCATGGACATGCTGTTCCAAAGTGTAAAACTACTTCCTGCCATGAAGATACAGAAAGTTTACTTTTCATTTCCTTATGGTCAGTTAAAAAACAAGGGTGCCCTATGATCCCCTCCACCCACCATCCCAGTTCTTAAAAAACATTCCAACCCTTTGTTTCAGTGGAATAGAACTCATTCGGTTTCAGCCTGTCTCTCTTACTTCAGTAACCTTGAATAAGGTTTCTTTTACTTGCTTAATCTTTGCTTTGACAGTCATAAGCCCAGGATGGAAGGGGCAGAATTTTAACTTTGGTCTACCTAGTGGTAGACCTGATGGCTCAGCTGGTAAAGAATCCGTCTGCAGTGCAGGAGACCCCAGTTTGATCCTTGGGCTGGGAAGATGCCCTGGAGAAGGGAGAGGCTGCCCACTCCAGTATTCTGGCCTGGAGAATTCCATGGACTATACAGTCCATGGAGTTGCAAAGAGTCAGACACAACAGAGCTACTTTCACTTTCAGTGGGGAAAACATTTACTATGCTAAGGAATATATTAGCATCAACCAAATAAATAAAATGAGGAATTTAAGCACTTTGGATATCAAAGTGAGAGAAAGACAGGGTAGAGGTTTAGAGCACAGGCTTCGGAGTTCATCAGACTCAAGTTTCAGCCCTCGATCCACCTCTTACTGCTTTTATTATTCCTGCAACACTGGAAATTCAACAGAGCTACTTTCACTTCAGTGGGGAAAACATTTACTATGCTAAGGAATATATTAGCATCAACCAAATAAATAAAATGAGGAATTTAAGCACTTTGGATATCAAAGTGAGAGAAAGACAGGGTAGAGGTTTAGAGCACAGGCTTCGGAGTTCATCAGACTCAAGTTTCAGCCCTCGATCCACCTCTTACTGCTTTTATTATTCCTGCAACACTGGAAATGTTACTTAACCTCATTTTTCTCTTTGGCACAGCAAAACAATGATAATAACAACAGTGCTGGTTGTGCTGAGAGTTAAATCAATGTACCTGATGCTTTTTTGAGTAGGGTCTAACTAGAAATAAAGAACAATTATCCTAATTATTTACACAGAGGGAGGTTTTCTTTCCCCAAAGCTTTATTCTGAAATTTTCCAAACCCAAGGAAAAGTTAAAGAATGGTCAAATGAATAACCACAGTCTCTACCTAGATTCACTAACGTTTATACTTGGTGTATGTGTACGTGTGTGTGTACGTGTGCACATGTGTGTGAATGTGTGCACACACATACTCTATTTAAAAATAAATTACAGACATTATGCTTAAATTCTTCACCCTTAAATACTTCAGCATCCAACTACAGAGAATAAAAACATTCTCTTACATAACTGAAATGCATCATCACACCTAGAAAATTCAATAATATCATGCTATTCAGTCCATATTTAATTTTTTTCAACTATTTTCAAAATGTCTTTTTTAAAAAAACTTTTTGATTCAGGATCCATTCAAATTTATATACTCCTCTATATTGTTTGAGAATTCCAGAAAAAATATTGATTAGGCCAAAGCCTTTGACTGTGTAGATCACAACAAACTGTGGAAATTCTTAAAGAGATGGGAATACCAGACCACCTTATCTGCCTCCTGAGAACTCTGTATGCAGGTCAATAAGCAACAGTTAGAACCAGACATGAACAACAGACCTATTCCCAATTGGGAAAGGAGTACGTCAAGGCTGTATATTGTCACTTTGCTTATTTAACTTATATACAGAGTACATTATGTGAAATGCAGGGCTGAATGAAGCACAAGCACAATGATATTTCTCTCTGGGAGAAATATCAATAACCTCAGATATGCAGATGACACCACCCTTATTGAAGAAAGTGAAGAGGAACTAAAGAGCCTCTTGATGAAAGTGAAAAGAGGAGAGTGAAAAAGTTGGCTTAAAATTCAACATACCAAATACAAAGATCATGGCATCTGGTCCCAATACTTCATGGCAAATAGATGAGGAAACAATGGAAACAGTGAGAGACTTTATTTTCTAACACTTCAAAATCACTGCAGATAGTGACTGTGACTGCAGCCATGAAATTAAAAGACGCTTGCTCCTTGGAAGAAAAGCTGTGACCAACCTAGACAGAATATTAAAAAGCAAAGACATTACTTTGCCAACAAAAGTCCATCTAGTCAAAGCTATGGTTTCTCCAGTAGTCATGTATGGATGTGAGAGTTGGACCATAAAGAAAGCTGAGTGCCGAAAAACTGATGCTTTTGAACTGTGGTGTGGGAGAAGACTTTTGAGAATCCCTTGGACTGCAAGAAAATCAAACCAGTCAATCCTAAAGGAAATCAATCCTGAATATTCATTGGAAAGACTGATGCTGAAGCTGAAACTAGCCACCTGATGTGAAGAACTTACTCATTTGAAAAGACCCTGATGCTGGGAAAGATTGAAGGCAGGAGGAGACGGAGACAACAGAGGATGATAAGTTTCTCAATAGCTGTAGAATACACATTATTTTCAAGTACACATGGAACATTTGCCCAAGTTAAGTCATATGTGAGGGCCAGAAAACAAGTCTCACCTCAAAAATGCAACAGGACTAAAATCTTACACAGGATGTCCTTTAACCACACTGGTATTAAATTAGAAATTAACAGCAAAAAGCTATTTCAAAAATTCTCTAGTATCTTAAAATTAAGCAATACATCTAAACAATCCACAGGTCAAAAAGAAAATTCTAAGAAAAAACGGAACATATACTGAATAATATTATACAACATCTCAAAATTTGTAGGATGCAGCTAAGCATTGCTGAAAGGGAAATCTGTAATGTTGAATTCTTATGTCAGAAAATAAGAAGTGTCTCAGATCAGTAAGCTAAGGTACAAGTCAAACCCAGAGTCAACAGAAAGAATGAAATAATAAATATGATAAAATTAAAAGAGAAAGTTAATAATCAAAAATTACTTGAAAAAATAAAATATGATAAGCATTTCCTAAGAGTGATAAAGAAAAAAGAGGGATTACAAGTTACCAATATTATTAATAAGTGCATCACAGAAAAATCTACTGATGTTAACAAGATGACAAGAGAATATTATAAAGAACTTTTGATCACTTAGGGGCTTCCCTGGTGGCTCAGAGGGTAAAGCGTCTGCCCGCAGTTTGGAAGACTGTGTTTCAACCCCTGGGTCAGGAAGACCCCCTGGAGAAGGAAATGACAAGCCACTCCAGTACTCTTGCCTGGAAAATTCCATGGACAGAGGAGCCTTGTAGGCTATAGTCCATGGGGTCGCAAAGAGTCTTAGATGAAACGGACAAACCTCTCAAAAAACACAACTTACTAAAACTGACCTCATATTTAAATTAAATTTTTTTAGCAAATATACTACGTAGATGATGTTTTATATGTCTCAGTTCGTTAGTTGAAGAGGCACATAATGTAAGTTTATTCCATTTTTAGAGATGCCACATTTGATTATTTGGTTAAGGTGTGAAACATCAGGTATGTCTATTATAAAATTATACTTTTCCTTTTACCCCAAATAATCTCTCTGTGTGTACTTTGAGACCACATAAATATCCTAGTTTCCCAAGTTTCAGTATTCACTTATCACCTTAGTTTGAGTAATCAATAATTAATTGATATCAAATAATTGATTACACGGGAGTGAAATGCTTATTTCCTAATAGTGTTATCCTACCTACATTTATTAGTCAGCATTCCTTTATTTAAATAAAAAAGCTTTTCTTTTCTCTCAATTGCCCTCTTCATATTTCTCTCATTCTCTCTCTTATCTCAACATGAGAAACTCAAGAATTCAGTGTACTCAACATGGTATAATCACTTACCATGGCTCTTTTTTATGTGTAATTTATCCCAAGCCAACTTTTGTACTTTTCTTTTTAGTGGATGGTGGGCTGCCATCTATGGGGTCGCACAGAGTCGGACACGACTAAAGCGACTTAGCAGCAGTAGCAACAGTCTTTGTACACTTGTTTTTTGATATGAGATTTTCCAGGTTTACCTTATGAATTCCCTGCTCTGGGCCTGGAAATAGCCATTTCCCTAGGAAACACTTCAGTGGTGATTGATATTTAGAAATCCAGATCTAGGTGCCAGCTGTACTGATTGCTACTATCGCTAATTTGCTTAAATCCCTTTCAGCAAACAGAGCCAGGAAGTGTATATACATGTCCATGTTATCTATCAAAATATATAACATAACATATAATGAGCTCAGATTGAGACTTCTCACCACATTATTGTTCTCACAAAACTCTTCTTCCCCAAAACATCAACACATTTACTCAGTTGCTCTATCCTATTATACACACAATACAATATCAGAATTACACCACCAAATACGACCACCAAGAACAAAGCTACTAGGCAAATGTCACGAGTTCTTGGTAGTTCGTTATGATACATTTTATCTAGGATATAGAGTTAAAGCTCTGTGATGAAGATACTTAATTTTTTCTCTGTGTGATTATTATCAATTTGACAACAGTAGGTTATTTCTTCCTTATATTCAAATGTAATGTCTGCCTTTTCATATTTTATTTTTGAATATTTACAATTTTCACATGTTCAAAGTTGCAACCACATAAAAATGGTCTACTAAGAGAAATCATACATTTATCCTTATATTCTCTGCACCATCCCAACATACCCTGCAACAACATACCATTTTCACTGATACCTGGTTGATATATCCTGTTTCATTTTGGAAGAACGAGGAATTTCCCCTTCTTTTTTATGTGACAGGTAGCCTATTTTATGTACTCCATTATATGCTGGATTCATAGACAGCGTCCTTATTCTTCCTCTTTGGCTACATCATATACCATTTTCTGGAGCACTATGTTTAATTCAATTACTCTAATTTAAATTGACTACAACAGTTTGTTATTACAACTTATTCTTGAATGAAAACCTCACACATATGCACATTTGTGGAGGTGCTTCTTCAGGACAAATTTCCAGAGCTGGAGTTTCTGGTTCAAGAGGTAAAGGCACATATAATTTTCTTAGATATCATCAAATTTCCTTGAAAGAGGTTGCTATTATTTTATATTCCCACCAGAAATGTATGAAAGTATCTGAATTTCCATAGCCTTGACAAACATATTATCTAGATTTTTAAATATTCTACCATTCTGATAAATGAGAAATTGCATCTCAATAAAGATCTAATTTACATTTTGTTTTGAATAAAGTTGAATATATTTTCTTATACTTAAAGGCCATTTTATATTTTGTGAACTGTTGAGGATTTTGTCCAGTTTATATAATATTTTGTGGGGTTTTTTCCTTGATTTTTAAGGATTATTTTTTAGAGAAATGAACCCTTTGACCATAGTCTTTTGATTTTTTTTATTAGTCTCTTGACTTTGCTTACGGTGTTTTGCCATAATTTTTTTCATTATTTATTATTAATGGATATTATCAATCTTTTCTTTTATTGTTCTAGATTTGGGACTTTAGTTTGAAAGTTTCTTCATGTCCAAATCAAGAGATAAATCATCTTTGTTTCCCTCTATTTTTATATGGATTCGTTTTTCACACTTAGATCTGTGATCCATTTGAAATTTTTTCCAGCAATTGGTATGAGATAGAAACAATTTTTTTTTCAAAATGACTATTCAGTTGTTGCCAAGCCATTTATTTTAGAAGTCCATATTTTCGAAAACAGAGGGAATCTGAGAATTATTTTATGAGTGATAGATGAGCTGAGAAGTCAAACAGAGGGCAATGAAACAGCTCACAGATTGGTAACCACAGGAAACCACCATCAGCCCTGTGCTAAAGTATCAAAGGGAAAAGGAAATATTCCTGAAACCCAGGGTGTACGGCCTCCAAGCAAATAACAGAACTCACAGCAGTCTGTCCAGTGAGATCTGAAGCCCTCCAAGAGCTGCCCTTGCTGCCTAAGCATGGAAACAAGCTTAAAAACACCCCTTTACTCCTGCCCTCCAATCTCCCACCAATGGTTCTGACTGGCCAAACCCAGATGGATGTCAGCTAATGGGAGATTGGGAAACGCACCCTGCGAAGTTTAGACCCCTTGTAAAATAAAACAGAGAGAGCAGAGAGGAAAGAACTGCCCTGTGCAGTTCTCTGTGCAGTATAGTGCTGGCAAAGGGCCAGCACTACACTCAGTGAAAAATGTAAGAGTTCTTTATCTTTTCATTAAAATAAATTCCCAGAAGATTCCACATAATTTATTAACATTTCAGCAGTAAGTACAGTAAATAAATGTAAAGGCATATATGAGTCTAAAGACAGACAGTAATACAGTCTCATAAGTTCAAACCATCTCTCCTAAAACTAATCTGAACACTGAGATTTTTATTACATATACCTGGCCCTCCATATCCTCTGGTACAACCAAAAATAGAAATATTCCGAAAAAAATTTTCAGAAAGATTCAAAAAGCAGAATTTGAATTTGTGGCATTCAGGTAACTATTTACAAGGACTTACATTGTACTTACAATTATTTACCTAGCATTTATATTGTATTAGGCATTATAAATAATCTGGAGATGATTTAAAGTACATGGGAAGATGTACGTAGATCATATGCAAATACCTCACCATTTTATCCAAGGGACTTGAACATACGTGGATTTTGGTAACCATGGGTGACCTGGAACAAATCTCTTACAAGTACAAAGGGATAACTGCATGTGTTTTGAACAAAAACAGATTGAGGAAATCAAGATTGTAGTGATGGAACTAGAAAGATTTAAAAAATAGAAATAGTTCTATAGAAATAAGGAGCATCCAAGAGATAGAAAATGTGATAAATAAAGTAATAACTGGAAGAAACTGAATAAAAAATATCTAAATTTCATTTTAAAATGATTAAAATTGAATTTAAAAAGAAAAACTATAAGCCAGATACAATGAACACAGGAGTTTAGACACAAAGGAGGCACAAATATCTTTTTAATCATTTAAAATTTCTCTAAGGGCTGTATTTTAATGTAATGCTTTTAGAAATGTAAACCTTTATGAGTAACAATCTATTTTATACCTCAACAAACCCATTATACTATTTATACATCCTAATCTAGCAAAATCCAAATATAACCCCAGTTTTGAAAGTTTGTTAGTTGCTATAGAAGGAAATATTCTGATTTTTTGAAGGAATAATTTATTCTCAGAATTAGTCCAATGAGACAAAACCACTTTCTTGTAAGAAAATCAGCAATGTATCTCTGTTTAATATCCTAGAAAAATCAAGGGCTCAGTTCAAAAAGTTTTTTAAAATGTCAAATTTTGAATAGTCATCAATAAGTAATTATCAAATTTTGGGGGGGGGGAGTTTGAAATTATTCAGTTTCCTCAAAAGGAAAAAATAGCAAAAAAAAAAAAAAAAAAAATCCCATGCATAACTAGAACCTGTCTCTTATACACATCTCCCCAGTTTTGAAAGTTTGTTAGTTGCTATAGAAGGAAATATTCTGATTTTTTGAAGGAATAATTTATTCTCAGAATTAGTCCAATGAGACAAAACCACTTTCTTGTAAGAAAATCAGCAATGTATCTCTGTTTAATATCCTAGAAAAATCAAGGGCTCAGAATCAAACATTTTGCTGATCTGCAATTGAGTTACTCAGGAAAGAATTCTCCAGCCCTAAGGTTCACTGTGCAACTTATTTCTTCCCTTTTCTCTTCTTTCCTCTTGTCTCCTATTTGCCAGTGTCCTCCTCTGCACTGAGTAGCATCACCACTTTGGGGAAGGAGAATCAAAAGGGCAAATAAGTCAGCTCAAGCAGAAACATTCTGGGACACAGGAGGATGAAATAAATAACAATAGTGTGTGCGGCACCATCAGTCACCATGCTTCTGCACACCACCTCCGATGAAACCATCTGAATCCAACACCCTGAGATAATTGGTTCCAGTGACCAATACATGCTCGCTGATCCAGAGCCTGAGGAGTATGAGTGACAAACAATAAGCCTGCTTAGGATAATGTGATTGATTGTAATTCCATTTAAAATAAATTAACAAATGGTGATGTGCTATCAAGTTAACCACGAGGCTCAACTGTAATTGCTAAGGTTGTTCATTTCATTACATGGTGCCCTTTCTCAGGAAAAAAAAAAAAGTTTTCTGTTCTTTGGATGAAGAATTGTTTCCCTTCACCTGATCTCAAGGTTTCCCCTGGTTACTTGGCTTTTTATTTCACTTTGGCTTCTAGAAAACCTGGAATCTGTCTATAACCTATGGATAGGACTCAGAGAGATATCTGCATGTTAGCTTAAATCAAACAGTTTATGTCCCTATTCTTATTATTGCCCTATTCTTTTTCAACTGTCTCTAATTTTGTTTTGCAGTTTATTTATCCCTGTAAGTCATCTGTCGTAGGTTCTCTAGAAACAGATCAGAGATAGTATTTGGGGTCCAAGATGTTCCTTTGTAATCAATACTGTGACAAGAAAAAGGAAGAAGTAGGATTGGGCAGAGGGAAAAGACAGGCCTGATCAAACTTTGGCCAGCCTGGAAGGGTTCTGTGAAATTAGTACAGTCCTGGGCCACCCCATAATGGCTGGTATATTCCGCCCTCGATTAGTCACCAGAAATAGGGCCCCCTGCCCTCCACAAGGATGGGGGCTCAGGCAAGGTGGATCTCCAAGCCAAGGCAGACTCACAGAACTAAGATTATCTGCTGATTCTAATCCTTTCAGCTGGCAGCAAGTCTTTCCTTAATAGGGGAGCTGATTTCCACCCCGACCATTTTTCTACTCCAAAATCCTACTGCACAGAGGATGGAAGAGAAGCCCCTCCAGGGGTCTGGTGTACCTCTCTTTTTGAAAGCAGCTTAAAAGAGAGATATTAGTGAGATAACTTGGTGTCTAAAGTTGTGGTTCTCAGGGTCCCAACAGATATTCATTATTTTCTTCCACTTAATTTTTTATATTCTATTAAGCAGGGAGATAAGGGGGTGGCAGAAGATGAGATGGTTGGATGGCATCACCAACATAATGGACATAAATTTGAGCAAATGTTGGGAAACAGTGAAGGACAGGGAAGCCTGATTTGCTGCAGTCCAGGGGGTTGCAAAGAGCTGGACATGACTTAGCGACTGAACAACATCAGTCATTGTTGGCCTTGGTGCTGACCTGTTAATATGCTTCAGACCTTCAGCCATGCTCTTTGGCTGGGGTCACCATACCAGCCTATTTACAGTCACAACTTGGCAAGGGAGTGGCCCTGACTAATACAGGCCCATGTGGACCAGTTCAGTTCCACCCATCCTCCCCCCTACCTCTATTGCACAAGAGCAGCCCTATCTCCTCCAAATGATCACCTGCCCTACCAAGATTGGGAATCTTCTTCTTGCTTTTGATGCCTAACACAAGAAACTCAAAGTGCCTAAGTGGAAACTAAAATTTATGATTCATCAGTGCTCTTCCTGTGTGCCCTTGAGAAAGTATGCTCCTTGTAGAAAGCAAGACTTCTAACCCAGCAGAACCCAAAAGAGTAGGGAAAAGAAGCACAATGACCCTCAGCAGGTCACTGAGAGTGATGATACGCGGGGTCACTACTGTCTCAAACCCTGATTCCTGTGTTCATGTATTCTTCCTCCTGGGGACATAACACCATACAAGGGCCACTGGTTCAAAGCATTGTAAAAGATGGCATCTACTCCCGTAGGGCGTTCCCTCTGAGCTTCTAGTGATGTTTCAGGCTAGCAGTTTATAAGTAATGATATGGCCAGTGAATTTGACAGTTACAGACCCAATCATGAACCTTCTTTCTGAAAAAGGACTCCTTTGGTCTGAGGTTATGTTACACAGGATTGTAACATGCCAGTGAACCAGTTCAGTTCAGTCACTCAGTCGTGTCTGACTCTTTGCGACCCCATGGATTGCAGCACACCAGGCCTCCCTGTCCATAACCAACTTCCAGAGGTTACTCAAACTCAACCAAATCCTCTATAAGCCCTTGGACAATAGTGCTGGCCCAATGGATAAGAAAGGCAAACTCATACCTAAATATATGTCCATTCCTGTGGGATGTGAAAATGAACAATTAATCCTGCCAGAATAAAATGGTTCAATGAAGACAATCTGCCAGCAATAGTACAGTTAGTCTTCTTGATTAATGATTGTCCTCTGTTGCTGGCTTTCCCAGTGACTCAGTGGGTCAAGAATCTGCCTGTCAATGTAGGAGACACAAGAACATAGGTTCAATCCCTGTGTGAGAAAGAACCCCTGGAGAAGAAAATGGCAGCCCACTCCAGTATTCTTGCCTGGAAAATTCCAAGGGCAGAGGAGCCTGGTGGGCTGCAGTCCACAGAATCACAGAGAGTCAGACACAGCGGAGCCTATGAGCTAAGGAAGGCTCACTGGCCCCACCATGTCAGCTGCCATGGGCATCTGAGCTACCTGCTCATGCTCATGCATTCTGCTTGTATCTTCTGCTCCTGATAGTACTCAGCCCTAGATACACCCTAGAACCTACAACCTAGGCTGTTGCATCCACAACCTAGATACAACCCTAGAATTGCCCCAGGACTCATCCGACTTTCTGACTTATAGATATGGTGGGCTCCAACACTGGAAGAGAGGACTCATTGGAAAAGACCCTGATGCTGGGAAAGAGTGAAGACAAAAGGAAAAGAGGGTGGCAGAGGATGAGATGGTTAGACAGCACCACCAATGCAATGGACCTGAGTTTGAGCAAACTCCAGGAGATAGTGAAGGACAGGGAAGATTTGCATGCCTCAGTTCATGGGGTGTCAAAGAATCAGACTCAACTTAGGGACTGAACAACAACATGGTGGACAGTTCTAGACATATAGTCAATTACTTTGGTCTAATGACCCATCTCTGCCAGGACCCAATAGTTAGCCAGAAGTTGTTTTTCAGATGGTATAAAAATTTCCACTGGAAATGTCAACGCCATGCTCCAGAACCCCAGAGGCTTACATTATGATTGTCCCACTGGGATTTAACACAAACTATATGTGGCATCCTTTCCCATCAACTAGAATCCCTAATCGTATTTGGTCACTGGAGGGTGTGGCCCAAGAGTAGGGCTACTTGCACTGCAACCTGGTCCTACTGTAGAGTTTTTTTTTTTTTTTTCCTGCTCTGGGATGTACTCAAAGCTGGCAATAGTTTATGCATCCTGGAGTATAGTTATAGCAGAATCCTCTGATATAGAATTTGCTGCCTCCAGAATCCAAAGAGGCCTAGAAGTCAATGTGCATCTTTCTTTGGATAGAAGATTGTAAGGCACAGTAACTTGTTTTTCCTTGAGAAGGGATGTATCAGCATGTTCTTGATTCCTGGACCCCTAAACATATTATAAACAAGGAAGACTCATAAATCTTCAAGTTTTCATCTTCAACTTTTTGAAATAGATGTGTTTTACCAGGACCTCCAGTATGCTGACCACCTGTGGCTCATTTAGCCCAGTAAATATCATATCACCAACCCAATAAATCAGTATATTAGTCTTAAGTATGCTTAGGCAGTCCAGATTACTTTGTTCTATGTTGTTATAAAGAGCAGGAAAGTTAATAAAAATCCTTAAGCAAAACTAGACATATACTGTTGTCTCATCGAATGTAAATATCTGATCCTCTTCCACAATTTGGAATAGAAAACAATATATTTCCCAAAACAATGACAATGTATCTGAGGCCTATTAATTTACACCAGTAAAAATGCCATATCTAGTACTGTGGCTATGATTGGGATTATTATATGCTTGAACCTGCAGTTATCTACAGGCATCAACCTCAGACCATGGGTTCTTGCAGGTGTTAGACTGACCAATTAAATGCAAGTGTCTTGGGAGTTATACCTCTGTATTTTTTAAATCCTAAAGAGGTGTTATTAATCCCCATTACTTTTCTTCTCCAGGATGCCCTATTGCTCTTTTACATTGTTGTGTAGGAGGTATGAGGGATAGCCTCAAGAGCCTTTCACTTGATCTTCCCCACTGTGACAGTTCTTACCCCACATAACTAGAACCCAGTGAAGAGGTTACAAGTATGCCAAACTCACTTAATATTCCAGGACCAGAGAACTGGCCATCAGGTGGATTCATGGACACATTGGATCTCCGTTAAGCTCTGTGCTGGCCAGCTGCCACTTATCACCTGGCCATTGCATACCACCATTCTGACAAGTGGGCCACAATGAGGCTTTGAGGCCCTGGGTTCTAATGTCAACTCAGACTCTGTATCTCAAACTGCCTGGACATTCCTCTTTCTCTTTTTCCTAGTGCAAAGCTGTTCAAGTAAATGACCATATGATCCTGTGGGGAAAGACTAGAGAAATCATTATCATAAAGATCCTAGGTGTTCTTTCCCACTTTTTTAATCAGTGGTTTCCAGGCCCAAAAAGTAGATCAAGTCTAGGAACTAGGCAAGATCATGACCTTAAAAAAAAAAAAAAAAAAAAAGACTTTTTCAAAGCAGTTTTAGCAGTTCATAGCAAAACTAAGCAGTAAGTACAGAGTGTACACATATACCCCTGTCCTTTCACATGGACCATCTCCCCAACAATCATCATGCTCAAAATGAGTAGTACATTTATTACAACTGATGAACCTACACTGGTACATCATTATCACTCAACGTCTACAGCTCACATTAGGGTTCACTTTTGGTGTCATATATTCTATGGGTTCTGACAAATGCATAATGACAAATATCCATCATTATGGTATTATGAAAAATAGTTTTACTGCCCTAAAAATCTCCTGTACTATGGCTATTCATCTCTCCCTCCCTGCTAATCCCTGGCAACCACTGATCTTTTTACTGTCAATAGAGCTTTGCCTTTCCAAGAACATCATATCATTAGAATTTTATGATATATAGACTTTCCAGATTGGCTTCTTTCATTAAGTAATATACATTTAGGATCATGACTTTTTATTAAAGTAATAGACTCTCAGCCTACCAGTCATCCTTTCTTGATTTTTCTATAGGCACAAACTGAATAGTATCTCAGTTAGCTACCCATTTATTTTGTTCTTATAGATACTGTTTTCTATTAAAATTTCTAAAATTCTATAGGTTATACTCTTGAATGACAATCCAGTTTTGCTCGTCATTACAACATTACAACAGTCTGGCTTAGGATGTTTAAGTAAACCTGACTCCATTGTTTCAGGGATCTATTAAGACCACTGCTACTGAGTTAAGTTCTATAACAACTATCCTAACTGCTTTCAAACTGTGGTGCTAGAGAAGACTCTTTTGAGAGTTTCTTGGGATAGCAAAGAGATCAAACCAGTCAATCCTAAAGGAAATCAACTCTGAATATTCACTGGAAGGACTGATGCTGAAGCTCTGATTACCTAATGCAATAAGCTGACTAATTGGCAAAGACCCTGAAGCTGGAAAAGACTGAAGGCAGAGGAGAAGGGGATGACAGAGGATGAGATGGTTGGATGCCATCACTGACTCAATGGATATGAGTTTGAGCAAACTCCAGGAAATGGTGAAAGAGAGGGAAGCCTGGCACACTGCAGTCCATGGGCTCGCAACGAGTCAGACATGACTTGGTGACTAAACAACAACAACTATTAACCCTGACCTACAGAGAAGAATCACACTGAAAATTTTAGTAATACTGGACCTCTCCTTAAAAAAGAATTTCTTACGCTCTTAGTAAAAGATGTGTGCCCTGGGTCAGGTCAGTTCAGTTCAGTCACTCAGTCACGTCCAACTCTCTGCAACCCCATAGACTGCGGCATGCCAGGCCTCCCTGTCCATTGTCAACTCCTGGAGTTTACTCAAACTCATGTCCATTAAGTCTGTGATGCTATCCAACCATCTCCTCCTCTGTCCTCCCCCTCTCCTCCCACCTTTAATCTTTCCCAACATCAGGGTCTTTTCAAATAAATCAGTTCTTTGCATCAGGTGGCCAAAGTATTGTAATTTCAGCTTCAGCATCAGTCTTTCTAATGAATATTCAGGACTGATTTTCTTTAGGATCAACTGGTTGGATCTCCTTGCAGTCCAAGGGATTCTCAAGAGTCTTCTCCAACACCACAGTTCAAAAGCATCAATTCATTGGTACTTGGCTTTCTTTATAGTCCAATTCTCATATCCATACATGAATACTAGAAAAACCATAGCTTTGACTAGACAGACCTTTGTTGGCAAAGTAACGTCTCTGCTGTCTAGGTTGCTCATAGCTTTTATTCCAAGGAGCAAGTGTCTTTTAATTTCACAGCTGCAGTCACCATCTGCAGTGATTTTTGGAGTCCAAAAAAATAAAGTCTGTCACTGTTTCCATAGTTTCCCCATCTATTTGCCATGAAGTGATAGGACCAGATGCCATGATCTTTGTTTTCTGAATGTTGAGTTTTAGGCCAACTTTTTCACTCTGCTCTTTCACTTTCATCAAGAGGCTCTTTAGTTCTTTGCTTTCTGCCACAAGGGTGATATCATCTGCATATCTGAGGTTATTAATATTTCTTCCTAACCCTAACCTAACCTAAGGTCCCAGAACTTAGTGATCATGAGCCTTCTATGAAAACAATAATTCCAGCATTGCCACATCTACAAGCTTTTAATTTCCCTTCTCCATCCTCTGCCATGGAAATTCTCATTTCATCTTTGGGTATTGTGAGTCATTGCTTTTTTCATGTTTCCAGGGACCAGCCTAGCAGATACTTAATACCATCTCCTGGATCCTTGTCAGAATGTTAAATTCTATAATTAAAGAGTCAATAAACTCTTTACTACCCAATTTTTATTTCAGTTCCCCTTGATCAAGCACCCTAACAAGGAAGTCCCACATTGCATTAGTTCATCACCACTAAACCAGCATTACAATAAATGCTAAAAGGTCTTCTTTGAGTAGAAAATAAAAGGCCACAATTAGGAATAAGAATATATATAAGAGAAAATCTCACTGGTAAAAGCAAATATATAGTAAAGGCATGGATCCACAACTTAAAAAGTTAGATTAAAGGTAAAAGAATAAAAGTAGAAAAATCAGTTCTAGGTATAATAAGCAATTAAAGGATACAGAAAATAAAAGATGTAAAATATTACATCAAAAGCATAAAGAGAAGGAAGTAAAAATGTACTGCTTTTACAATGTCTTAAAATTTAAGTTACTATCAGCTTAAAATAGCGATCTATACAAGTCTATACATATGAAACACAAACCAAAAATTTATAATGGGTACACAAAAAATAAAGAGAAAGACATCCAAGCACAATACTAAAGAATCTATCAGACAACAAAGGAAAAAATCAAGAGAAGACAGGAACAAAGAAGAATGACAAAAACAATCAGTTAGCAAAACAGTTAACAAAATGGCAGTAAAAGCATATCTGTCAATAACTCTAAATGTTATTTAATTAGTATAATAAATGGTTAACTCCTCCAATAAAAGACAGAGAGCAGCTGAATGAATAAAAAAATAAGACCCATCTGTATACCACCTACAAGAGACACTTCAGATATAACAAAGAGACTAAAAGTAGAGGAACGAAAAAAGGTACCCTATGCAAATAGAAAAGAAAGCTAGAAATACTCATATCAGACAAAATATACTTTAAAACAAAGACTGTAACAAAAGACAAAGAAGGGCATTACATAATGATATAGAGGTCAGTCCAATGAGAGGATATAACATCTGTAAACATTTATGAGCCCAGAGGAAAAGCATCTAAATATATAAAACAAATATTAATTGAAATACAGGGAGAAAGGGACAACAATACAATAATTGTAGGGAACCTTAATATGCCTCTTACATCACTGAACAGATCATTTAGACAGAAAATCAACAAGGAAACATTGGCTTTGATGACATATTAGATCAGATGAACTTAATAGATATATGTAGAGCATTCATCCTAAAGCAGCAGGATACACATTTTTTTCAAGTGCACATGGAAGTTTCATCATGAAATATCACATGATAAGCCACAAAATGATTCTCAATAAATTTAGGAAGACTGAGATTACATCAAGCATATTTTTAGGCTACAGCATCGTGAAACTAGAAATCAACTACAAGAAGAAAACTGGAAAAAATACAAATGTGGAGACTGAACAACACATTATTGAACAATCAATGGATCAATGAAGAAATCAAAGAAGAAATCAAAAAATACTTTGAGACAAATGAAAATACAACTTTCCAAAATCTATAGTATGCAGGAAAAACAGTTCTATGAGGGAAGTTCACAGTGGTAAAAGTTTAACTTGAGAAATAAGAAAACACTCACATAAACAATATAATGTATGTTTTTTTTAAAACTAGAAAAGAGCAAGCAAAAATGAAAGTTAGTACAAGGAAAGAAATAATAAAGATCAAAGCAGAAATAAATGCCATTGAGACTAAAAAACAACAGAAAAGACCAATGAAAGTGAGTTGATTCTTTGAAAAGATAAACAAAATTGACAAAGCATTAGCCAGACTTACTGAGAATTAAGAGACAGACTAGGGACTCAGGTAGCCTGGGTTCAAGCCCTGGTCAGGGAACTAGATCCCACAGGTGCAATTAAGACCCCATTCAGTCAAATTATCTAATTACTTAATTCTTTTTAAAAATAAGAGCGAGACTAAGTAAATTATATCAGAAATGAAAGAGGAGAAATTACAACTGACACCACAAAAATACAAAAAAAAAAAAAAACCCACATGAGAACATCATAAATGATTATATGCCAATGCCAGCAAATTATACAACCTAGATGAAACATATAAATTTCTAGAAATACATAATTTTCCATGAAGAAATGGAAATTCTGAATAGATGAATTACTCACAACAAAATTGAATCAGTAATTAAAAAAAAAAAAATCCCTCCAGGTGAATATACCAATCATTTATACCAGAGTTAATACCTCTCCTTCTCAAGTTATCCTTCCAAAAAAACTGGAGAAGGAGGAAGACCTCCAAATTCATTTCAAGAGATCAACATTACCCCAATAACAAAACCAGATGAAGATATCAAAGAAAAAAAAAAGAAAATTATAGGCCTGTATATCTGGTGAACATAAATGCAACAACTGTCAAAAATATTAGCATACCAAATTCAAAACTACATAAAAATAATTATAAACTGTAACTAGGTGGAATTCATTCTAGGGCTTTAAGGATGGCTTAACATCCATAAACCAATCAATATAACATAGCACATTAACAAAGGATAAAAATCATATGCTCATCTCAACAAATGCAGAAAAAGCACTTGACAAAATTCAACATGTGTATGATAAAAACCCAACAAAGTGGGTGTAGAGGGAAATACCTCAACATAATAAAGGCAATATATGGCAAACTCACAACTAACATCATATTCAATGGTGAAAAGCTGAAAACTTTTCCCCTAAGTTCAGGAACAAAATAAGGATGCCCACTTTTACACTTCTATTTAACAAAGTTTTGGAAGTCCTAGCCACAGCAGTTAGGCAAAACAAAAGAGATAAAAGTCATCCAAATTGGAAAGGAAGAAGTAAAACTGTCATTTGCAGATAACACAATAGTATATATAGAAACCTCCAAAGACTCTGAAAATACTGTAAGAACTAATAAATAAATTCAGTAAAGTTGCAGGATACAAAATATATAGAAATCTGTTGCATCTCTATAAATTAATAATGAATTATCAGAAAGAGAAATGAAGAAAACAACCCCACTTACAACTATATCAAAAAGGATAAAGTTCCTAGGAATAAAGTTAACCAAGGAGGAGAAAGAGTTTTACTGTGAAAACTATAAGACACTGAGGAAGGAAATTGAAACTAACACAAATAAATTGAAAAATATATCATATTCATGCATTGGAAGAATCAATATCATTAAAACGCCCATACTACCCAAAGCAAGCTACAGATAAAAATGCAGTCTCTATCAAAATTGCAATGGTGTTTCTCATAGAACTGGAACAAATAATCCCCAAATCTGTATGGAACCACAAATGATTCCAAATAGCCACAGCAATCTTGAGAAAGCCACTTCAGTAAAAAAAGGAAATATCTGTAATAATTCAGAAATAAAGTTCTAGAAAATAAAAAAATGTATTACACTCCTAGATTTGAAATTATACTACAAAGTCACAGTAACCAAAAGAGTATAACATAGCACAAAAACAGATACAAAGACTAATGGAATAGAATAGAGTCCAGAAATAAACCCATGCTCAAACAGTCAACTAGTCTACAACAGAGGCAATAATATACACTGGGGAAAAGATAGTCTTTTCAATAACTGGTGTTGGAAAACTGAGCAGTAATTTCCAAATTAATGAAACTACCACTTTCTTACACCATATACAAAAGTGAACTCAAAATAGATTAATAACTTAGAAACAAGACCTGAAACCATAAAACTACCAGAATAAAACATAGGCAATAACCTCTTTGGCATCAATCTTAGTAATAGTTTTTGGATATGGGCAGCAAAACTAAAAATAAACAGATAGAAGTACATCAAACCAAAAGACTTTTACAGAGTGAAAGAAACCACCAACAAAATGAAAAGGCAATCTACTAAATGGGAAGGATGCCCAACATCACTAGTCACCAGGGAAAAGCAAATAAAAATCACCTCATATCTGCTAGAATATGAGAAGACAAGAAACATCAAGCTTTAGTGAGGATGTCATGCACTGCTGGTCACAATGCAAACAAGTGCAGCCATTATGGAAAGCAGTAGAGAATTTCCTTAAAAAAAAAAAAAGAAAGAAAGAAACTAAAAATGAACTACCATATGGTTCAGCAAGTCCACTTCTGAGAGTTTATCCAAAGGAAAAAACACACTACTTTCAACAGATATATGTACCTCTATGTTCACTGTAGCACTATTTACAATAGTCAAGAATATGAAAGTATTCTGCCATCAATAAATGAAGGTGATATGTGTGTGTATATGTCTATATATATATATGTTGAACATTTACTCAGCCATAAAAAAGAATGAAAACTTGCCATTTACAACAAGTGAGGAGACCAACAAGTTATTAGGTGAAATAAGTCAGAAAGAAAGACAAATACCATATGATTTCCTTTATGTGGAATTCAAACAAAACAAACAAATGAAACAGAAACAGACTCATAGATACAAACTGCTGATTGTCAGAGAGGATGGGGACGGAGGAACGGGCGAAACGGGTGAAGAGGACTGAAAGATACAAACTTCTAGCTATAAATTAAGTCACAGGGATATAATGTATAGCACAGGGAAAATAGTCTAGAAAAATGTATCAGGTTTGTATGGTGATGAATGGTAACTGGACTTGCTGTGGGGACCTTTTATATAAAAATACTGAATCACTATGTTGTACAGCTGAAACTACTATGATATTGTATGTTAATTGTAACTGAAAAAAAACTTTTTTAAGAGAATGAAAGCTGACATATGCTGAGCTCTGACTCTGCCAGGCAATGCTATAAGCACTTTATGGGAGATCTGTCATTTTATTTTCATTGTAGTTCAGTGAGGGGCTGTTATTACTTCATTTTATAGGTGATAAAACTAAGTGACACATGGGGAATGGAATACCTGAAATGGAAACACAAGTTCAACAAGAAGTGCTATGTAGTCTACTATGAACCTAAGAAAATCCAAAGTTCAAGATCTTGTTCAGAAATCTATCAAAGTTCAAGATCGTGTTCAGAAATCTATCATCTTCTGAACTTTTGCTCTGGATAGTAAGAATCTAATTATTTCTGCATTTTACATGCTGGAATACTTTGATATGTATATAACTTCTGTTCATATTACAAGCATTTAACCATTGAACCAAATGTTATGTATAATATCCTCCAGAAGTGATAAAAATTCGCTAATAATGTGGATACTGAAGGCTGGATTCTTCATAAAACATCATCTTATTCTATCACTTTTGAAGAGCTGATTCTGAGCTATCTTCAGTTTATTTATCTATAAAATAACTAGCTCATTTCCTCCATATATATGGCTGTAGTACTGTTATTGGCACATTTCTTAAAATATGGTTTGTTCTTTTATGAGCTCATCATGAATGGAAACAACACGGCTCATGTCAGAATTTCTCTGGGTTATTTATTAAAAACAGAATATAATAAGAATTCATCTCTATCATTATCAACTAAAAGCCACAAACTAGTAGTCTTCAAAAAATATTCAAAAATTAAGAATATTTTATTCTGTATTGCTTCACTAATCATGATGATGAGGAGCCCAATCAAAGAGATATGATCAGTATCACAGCTAATCTAACTCTGGGGTTGTGTAAGATACTTTTGTTGGCTTCACATATTTTTTTCCTACACTTCAGTGTAATACTAAATAGCTCTTAATTCATTAACACTTTATTCAAAATGAATTAAATGTATTTGTTGCTGATTTTAATTAAAAATAAAATTCCCTTGTCCTTCAAGACCATAAAATTTTTAAAGAGAAAGTCTTAATGTTGAGGAAGTTTCTTTTTAAAATAACATTTCATTCAATAAACCACAATTACAATCAGTAACAAGGAAGAGTTTGTGAAGGGCTTATAGGCATCAAATTTGTTTCCTGTCAAGTTTTTTAGAGTTTTAACTAGATCATTACTTTAACTTCTCTGGAACAAGGAGAGAGGAAGAACATTCAAACTTACTATGCATCTCTTAAATGCACACATTTGGAAAAAAGCATTGTTACTCACTTTCACCCACCATTTACATATGAGAAGACTGAGATTCAGTGAGGTTAAGTATTATGCTGAAGGTCACACAGTTAATAAGTGAATCAAAATTCCAGGGTTTTTTCCCACATACTATGTTATATGCAGAGAAAACGCTAGTAGCACATTAATGAACCAATGTAACCGATTTGCATATAAACCTAGAATGACACTGTGCAAAATATATTAAAGCCAACTCTTTAATCCTAAGTATTTAGACTGTTAGTTGTCAACCATGAGTTGGTTTCAAAGAATAAGTACTCTGATTTATTTTTCAGTGACCCAGGTAGATCCTGGGACTAATCTGGTATTTCTCTTACACAAGTAATATTTCAGTTAAGGAGGTTTCTCTCCAATGAGGCCATCAAAATACCTTAGTGTTTAAGAATCATAGATCATTTGTTAACACAGCAACTGGTGACAGTGGGAACTGTGGGGAAATGGGTTTTACATTAGGAATTTCCCTTCACACAGTGGAAAGTTACAAATGAAAGCTAACCCTTTTTAAGCATTTTTACTAGCATCGGACTTGATCTACGTCACTGACTTCTTTCTGATGCTAGACAATGCTAAAAGATCATGAAACAAAAGGTTAAAGTTAGAAAATGCATGCTCACGGAAGACAAAGTGGAGTGTGACCTTAAAGCTTATTAAAGTAAACTAATTCTGTTATTCTTAAGGTTCCTCGAGCTTTAGTTTTCAACTCCTTCCCTCTGTAAACACACATAGACACAACAGGTAGAAAACCAGTTCATCCCGCATTTTTCATTTAACAGATGAGTATTCTGCTTCAGGAGCCAGAATCTGCTACCTTATATAATTGCGAGGGGTGTGTGTGTGTGTGTGTGTTATGCATCGCTCTGGAGCTTGAGTGGGGCATACAGAAATCCTAAGGAGCTGTGGTAGGAAGGCAGAGTTGCTATCTCCCTTTCAAAGCTACTGGGAGAGGGGGTGGGGACTGTAACAACCCATCACCACACCGCATGCCTGTCTCACACACGGATCCTTCTCCGTCATGTTCCGTGGGAAATTTCCCCCAGACTAGGAAAAGAACAGTAAAGCGGGGCTGCCACCACGAAGGCGAGTTTTCACTATTGCAACACAAAGGAGAGTGGAGTGCGCTTTCATAGCATCACAACTTCACTCACTCGACCAGCTTCCTACTTCAGCACCACGGAGAGTGGCATCTATTCGGCTGCCACCCATGGGGAGCCAGATTCCCGGGACTCAACACCGGATTCCGGTCATCTAGAGAAGGGACAAGCCTGCGTATTTCACCCTCAATGTAAGCAGCTATGATGATTCTTTCATAACGATTTTCCCAGTAGAGGTTGTTTTCTCCCTGAAATATGGAATTAAACTTTTATTTATTAGCCCTCTCCCTCTCGTGCATTGCTTGTGGTTTTAGATGTAAATCTGGATTTACAGTCTTTATTATTTGCTTGGTTACTAGAGTGCTTTTTTTTTTTCTTCTTTTACTTTTCATTGAAAGTCTAAGTTTACAAAGCCTTTTAGAAATAGGCAACTCATCCTGATATCCCGGTCCTTTTATGCTCGAGTGCAGTTTTATTCCCAGAAGAGAGTATGTGTATTGTCTCATCGCATCCTACTTCACTACTGACAGTTTTTTAATTTGATATTTTTTGGTGGTTGTAGTGATCACAATATAAATACAGGGGTAAGAGGAGAAAGAGGATACATTCTAATAAGCTGCCACTATTAAAGAACTACAGGTGAGAAGAAGGAGATTAGCATTTTTCTTTCCTTTTTTTTGTTGAAAATGTGTGCTTAGACATCCATCTAAATATAACGAATACGCTTTTAATAAAAGAGATGTAATCTGGCAGAGCTTGACACAAGCTTTGAAACTCTGGAACATAGCATCTCCCTCTTTAAGTCTGAAGTCGCATAATAAATTCACTTAAGTATGATTGAGTAGACATAACCAGGATGCTACTGCCATTAATTGTGATTTAAAGGCTTAATGGATTTAGGGTAGATTTGAAAGAGGCAATAATGATTGACCCTGGCCGGTGGCACTCAGTGAATTTTTGCCTCAGAATGCCACCTGCTGGTGGGTCCTATTTCTGAAGCACACATCAGATTTATGAATGAATTCACATTAAATCCAGAATATTCACTATGGATATGATTCAAACTCTCTATGATCTTTTAAACAATGACACTGATTCAATTATTTAACAGTTTACCAAGGTTCTATGTCATGATTAGAAGTTTAAAAAATTTTATTTCTAAATACTCTTGCTCCTAAGCTTAGGGGCATATAAACTAGCTAACTCCTTTAGGCAGTAATTAACCCAGAAAAAATTCAAAACTATGTGAAGCCTCATTGAGACTAATTGCACATGTGTGTGGTATCCTGGATGAGAGGATTTCTAGCTTAGGAAAAGCAATCAGCACTACCCACCCCAAGATGAATATTCAGCATGTTACTTTTCTCAGTATTGCATTTCATGATTTAAGGGCTTCTTCTTACTTTTGTGGTACTAGATGTTTATTTTAGACTCTTTCATCACAGAGGTCAATAAACTATCAAAAGGTTATACACGTATCTATTTTATTCCAAGAAAAATCTTTAGAAGAAAAAATGTACATTAACTATTAGAACTTATTGGTGCTATACATAATGAGATATCTGTTTCACAACTCCCTAATTCTTAATAGACCAATAAGGAAATAAAAAGAAAAATCAAAGAAGCACACACAAAGCACTAGTTACACTTGCATGGCTAATATATAAGGTAGCTTGAAAATATTGAGGATAACTGCTTTTCTAAATGATGTTATTTGGTAAAAATTGCTGATAAAATCATTTATTCACATTCAAGAACACTGGATAATGTTTTCAACCCAAGATGCAATGGGAGAAAAAAAAATCCCACATTAGCTTAAGTGTTTAGAAAGCATATCTCAATATAATGTATTGTAATGATAGTTCAGCTGGTAAAGAATCTGCCCGCAATGCGGGAGACCTGGGTTCAATCCCTGGGTTGAGAAGATCCTCTGGAGGAGGAAAGGTTACCTACTCCAGTATTCTGGCCTGGAGAATTCTATGGACTGTATAGTCCATGAGGTCGCAAAGAGTTGGACACGACTGAGCGACTTTCACTTTGTATACTACTGAGTAGCATAAGGATGCTTTGCTTTTTTCCTATAGGACCTGATTGGCAAGGTATATGAATTCATTCTTCTGTGAATAAAAAAAAATCACTATTTATTCATTAATGAATATACATTCATGGAGTACATAGTGAATATCTTTTTTATTCAAAATATATGTGTTGCACAGATTATTTTCACTAGCTTATGTAGGAATTTGCATGCTTTGGATCCACAATTATTATAATTGTATTAAACTAAAATAGTTAATATTCTGCAATTATTACTAAGCACTGTAATTTATATATACTACCTCACTTCAACTTTAATAAAATAAAGAAGATGATACTTAGAAATAAATTGCATGCCTTTGGAAATAAATTAAATGTTTCAGGAGTATTTTGAAGATGTAGGAATGCCTCAGTTACCCACAAGACTTAATACACCCTCTGATATTAGCAGTCTCCCCTTTCAACTTCTGGTCATTATTTATAGTGGAGCTAACTGAAAACTAGTTTCCTTTGGAACTTATACTTTATTTTAAAAGTTGTCAGTTACAAATGGGAAATAGTAGTTAAAGGATTATGTAGCTCCTGTATTTATAAGAGGATACTAGTAAACCTTAACACCTGTTTTATTGGCCTTCCTTAATAACCAACCCAAATTCAAGTATTAAGAATTAAGGTACTTGACCATGCATTATATAGCAAGCATGAGGGGTACTGGGTGCCAGGTACATATACCATATAAACAAGTAATTCCCCTGCCGTCATGGATCCTGCACTCTAGTGGGAAATTCTACAGTCTAAGGAAACAGGAAAAAAACAAACAGGAGTAAGACAGATGGCAGTGACATACCAGCTAAAAGCACATGCTTTGAAATCAGACAGATTAGACTCTTAACAATAGCCTACACTCACAAGTTATGTAGCCTCACCTCACAAGCTGTGTAGGCAAAAGTGGTTATTTCACCTGAGCTTCACTTTATCATCTGTTAAGTGGGAATGACAATAGCAAGTATATCACATAGTTTATGAGGGTTTAAAGTGATAATGCATGTAAAGTTCTCAGCATGATGCCTGCAATGTGGTTAATGTGTAATAGGTGTTAGTTGTTACAATTAGTCATTAAGGAAAATAGCCAACCTTATCATATGATTGGTGCAAATTTAAAACAGTTCATATAAAGCAGTTAGCACAGTGTCTGGCACAAAGCAAATGTATAATATGCGTTAAGTCAAGCTCTTTTATAGTCATTTAGAAAAATAGTTAAGCTTTACATATTAGTGTAGAGTAAAATGTACGCCAATATATAATCATTTACTTAAGCGTATTGATATATAAAATGCTCATCATTATCTTGATGGACATTTGTATAAGGCTTTATAGTATCCAAGGCATCTGAATCACATTTTTCATCATGACTTTCATCTTGAGGCCCAAAGAAGGTAGATTTTAATACTTCTTTTCTATTGGTAAGAGAACTGAGGTTTAGGAGAAAACTTGAAATCACTTGGCTATTTCATCACTGTTGCTTTGACTAAAACTCACAATATGTACACTTGAGAGGATGCACAGACCAGAGCCAGGTTTTCCTGGATGAATGACCTGACTCCAGGATATTGTTTGGTGCTACATTTAGTTATGGATGTTACAGACTGAATTGTTTTCAGGCTTGGATAATTTCTATAAAGACTTATACATGTAGCTATTTTACAAAAATCTCTAAAAAGACACTTTGATTAAGTATGGCCTTTGCTTCATTAGTAATTAACCACAGTACTTGTCTTCAAAAGGCTCTATGGTCATGCTCTTTTGCAGAGGGACTTAGGGTGTGGAATTCATACTTTTTAAGGATCACTTCCTTCAGATTGGCTGAGGCATCTGTAAGAGCAGCTTGATAAAAATAGCAACCAAGGGATCAAGAGGGAGTTTAATAATCAGTCCTCCTTTCAAATATGGTTTTGTTTCCACTGAAATCCTCCTTCTCAATGACATTAAATGTCAATGTATGCATTTATGGAAAATGAAAAAGACACAGTATCTTAATTGAGGTGTTTGATGAATTTGATCACTTGTTATCTCAATAATATATGCAAATAAAAAGACATTTGCATTCAAAGTTCATTTTTAAGAAAAATATTAAAGGAAGGGCAATCAAATGCTAACTGCATTTTAAAGAGAATCATTTTGCTCAGTTGACAAGATTCTGAGTCCAGCAGAGCAACACATCTGATTCATGAGTGTGAGCTTTGGCCACCAGCTATTATGGATCAAATGACTTTATCTTTCTGACATATCATCTTTTGTGGATTCTTTCCAACCCATGTGAAAAATATGGCTAAAGCCTGATTATCTATAAGGTCAAGATTAAATGGCAAGGATCCAATGGCTAAATATTTTCATAGGTATATAAATGCTTCATTGGCGGGGGGAAATGAGGTCAGTAAAAGGGCTTCCCTGATGGCTCAGTGGGTAAAGAATCCACCTGTACAAGAGCCACAGGAGATACAGGTTCAGTCCCTAGGTCAGGAAGATCCTCTGGAGAAGAAAATAGCAACTACTCCAGTATTCTTGCCTGAAAAATCCCATGGACAGAGGATACTTGTGGGCTACAATCCAAAGGGTCACAAATAGTAGGACATGACTGAACAGGCAGGCACACATACACACACACACACACACACAAAGAGGTTACAAAGTTTCAGTTACAAGATGAAAAAGGTCTGAATACCTAATATAAAAAACATGGTAACTACAGTTGATGACACTGTATTATAAAATCAAAATTTGCTGAGAATACAATGTAAATGTTCTAACCAAAACATATATACCAAATCACCTCAATGTATACTTTAAATACCTTACAATTTTATCAATTATACCTTAATAAAGCTTGAAAAAATAAAACAAATGTTTTAAAAGCATCATTAGACTATAAGTTGGAGCTAATCAGGACTCCCAATGAGGTTAAAAGGCCTCCATCAATATGAGAATCAAGTCACAGAGCTCCAGGGTCTGCTATGAAAACCTTATGTTGAGCGCAATTTCACGGGGTAGCCTGCCCCACTATATGCCTGTCTGCAAGCATTATTTGAAGGGCCATAACATTTCATCAATGTCAGATTCTGTAAGAAGAGGAGCAAAACTGACAATTCTTTGAGCATCCAAATGTATCTCAAAGCTGAGGGATTTAAGGATGGGAAAGACAGGCTTGTTTATTTCTTACTACAACTGAGTGTCTGCTTTCAAGGTCATTCAGAAAAATGCATGTCAAATGAAGGGGACATTTTAACTTCTGATAAATTCTAGCCAAACTTATTTTTTTCTTTGATAAAACATGATTATTATAGAAACATCAGGGTTTACATAATGCACTGCTCGTGCAGAAATTATTTTCCCAAGGTTTAGTCTTTTTGCTTCATCTACCTCAGGTTCTCCAACTAAAAATGAAAATGTTAATAGCTTTCTCTTTATGTTTGTTTGTTTAACGACGGGGATTAACAAATGATGCTTTAACATTCTTTAGGCTTGTAGGCATCCACATGGACTCTGAATTTAGATTGTGTACGTCTGTGTTCCTGTGAGATGTTTCTCTCCTCTGACCTGGTTCAGTATCATTATATTTCCTTTGAATTATTCTCTCCGTGGCTTGTTGCTGTGTAACAGTTGTGTATTCTTGGTACTCATGACCTTTGTGCCTGACCTGTTCTCCCATTTGAGCAGACTTCTAACATAAAAGTGATGTGGAATCAAGCTCTAGCTCTGGTTCCAAGACAGTTACTGTTACATATCTGACGCACTGCTCAGGTGCCTTTGGGTGAATTCTCAGGTTGTGATGGCAGGTCCAGAGAGGTGCTCCTGAGAGGGGAGAAGCCTCAGCGGAGGACAGGCTGAAAAACTCCACAAGAAAGAGGTTTAGTCTTTTGTGGGCTTAACTCCCACCTGAATGTTTGTCCCCAGATAACAGACCTTGAAACTGAGTTCATATCATCTGAAATAAGGCCCTTTGGGGACAGAACTGAGGTGACTGCTTAGCTTGCAACTCAGTTATTGCCTCTCCTTCTGAAAACTTATAATAATAAATGTCTGTGCCCAATTTGTGAGTCCTTCTCTCTCATCTGAAGATCTCTTTTGGACTCCCAATATATGGTTAGCATTGTTATAAGCACCCTTTCTCCCTGGGATGATGGCACTGTTGAGAGAAATGAGCTAAGAAGGAGCTCATAAAGTTGAGTTTTGAGAACCTTTTCCCCAGAAATCTTTTATCAACGTGCACTTTGAAAGAGTGGATGGCAGTTCAAAAAGTTCTTCCTAAAGAAGCAAGGAGCACTCCATCAGGACTATCATCCACAGCTGCCTTTTGAGGGAGCTGCCCATCATTATTCCTTTTACTTTCTTGCAGATAAAGAAGTTATCTGAATAGTTTAGCAGCTTCTCCCAAGAAGTGTAACTCAAGCCTAAGCATGATCAGAGTACAGTCCGACCTCAAGTCTCGCTTACCACCAGATTTAGGGCCCCCAAAAGAGCTAAAACTAGAGCATGTCAAAAGGTAAAATTAGCAGAAAACTACATAGAGCCCAAATTTTTAAAAATCACAAGACTAATGGCACTACATTTTTTTTTAAATCTCAGAGCACTAAGGATAACTTAAAACCATCCTCTGTGATTATTTTTATCTTTTACAGATGAGTTACATGAAACACTGAGTACTCTTAATGCATCAAGACATGACCAATAACAAAAAGACAATTGAGAACATGGGAAATAGTTCAAAACCAATCCCCAAGTACGTACTCTTTAGGACAGAAACTTTCTTATTGAAATGCACACCATGCTAATATTATTTGAATAATATCAGTGGGAGAAGATGAAAAAGTATGGGTAGGGCCAACTGGAGAACAAATAGTTTGAGAGGTTCAAGTTTGTAGAGAGTTAGGGAACACCTGGTCTAGATTCTCTGGTTTACAGTTAAAGCATCTTGAACTGGGGACCTGCTCAAGCAGCCAAGGTGAACTAGAGATGCAATATCCAGCCACTATCTTCTCCAGTCTGCCATTTTAAAACTCTGACAAACTAAAGAGTAGGTAACTCGTCCAGAATCACAAAGCTGGCAAAAGGTGGAGCCAGGAGGCCTATTCTTGATCTTCTAACTTGAAAGCCTATCTCTCAGCCTCACTTGTCTCAAGATCGTCATCCAAGATAAGGATAATAATAGTATCTACATCATAGGGCTTACACAAAAATTCCACAGGCAGTATATGTGAAGTATATAAACTGCTTAGTACAGTTCCTGGTATATCAGAAGGGCTTAGTAAATGTTGATTATTACTAGTAGTATTGTATTAACGTCTACACTGTGCCACAATGGGAAAGAACAACACATTAGAAATAAACCCAGCATACAAACTAAGCTGCTTCTCCATCCATATAAAAATCCAGAAGCTGTAGCTGCATCTCCTCAGGCAGGCTGCATCAGCGGCCCTCAGCAAGCGGCAGTGAGGCTAGGCCCACTCCAGGCAGCACCAGGACCTCCCACAGGTGCTCAGGCCTCATGGGGATGAGAAGAAAGCACATCCCACAGAGTAGAGGACTGAAACAGAGGCGTGGCCATGCCTGTGTGTGGCGCAGTTGTGTCACAGTGCAGGAGCTCAGCTGGAGTAACACGCCTGAAGCAAAGGCCTTAGTATCCATGGTGGCCATTCTATGCAGGAGCCCTGAAGAAGTGGGCACACCCATAGATGTGGACCAACATGGGCTGAGTGCTTTCTGCAAGCATGCTACCCCACTTAATCCTCCTGTCGACTTTATGGCGCACAAAAAGTTACCCATGTTATATGGTAGAAGCACAGAAAAGCACCGTCCTGAAGCACAGAGAGGTTAAGTGACACTCTCACCTCTGCACAAATGGAAATAAAACAGTTGTTAGCCTGTTTCAGCCACATCATGACCCCACCCTCTCTACCTCCACCCTTAGCTTGCCCTGAACCCACATTTCAGCTCTTTAGACACTTCTCCACCAAAGGAGGATAGACTTCTGGGTAACTAAACCAATACTCTTCCATTAGTATAAGAACAGCTCAGGTTGTTCAATTTGTCTTAATCTCAGTGCTAGGACAATACTTTCTAATAAGATTTCATAACTTCTCAGAATATTCCAATTATGACTCTCCTTTTCCTCTCAAGGATGTCTGTTTGCTCTGCTCCCTGGGGAACCATAGGATCCTAGGAGAGTAACCAGCATCTCTGCCTTGTCACCCCACAGGTTGGGGAGCAGTACCTTCAAAAACATGCAGCGCCGGCACACGACACTGAGGGAGAAGGGCCGCCGCCAGGCCATCAGGGGTCCTGCCTACATGTTTAACGAGAAGGGCACGAGCCTGACGCCGGAGGAGGAGCGCTTCCTGGACTCGGCCGAGTATGGCAACATCCCGGTGGTCAGGAAAATGCTGGAGGAGTCCAAGACCCTCAACTTCAACTGCGTGGACTACATGGGGCAGAACGCGCTGCAGCTGGCCGTGGGCAACGAGCACCTGGAGGTCACAGAGCTGCTGCTCAAGAAGGAGAACCTGGCGCGGGTGGGGGACGCGCTGCTGCTGGCCATCAGCAAGGGCTACGTGCGCATCGTGGAGGCCATCCTCAGCCACCCGCCTTCGCGCAGGGCCAGCGCCTGGCGCTCAGCCCACTGGAGCAGGAGCTGCGCGACGACGACTTCTACGCTTACGACGAGGACGGCACGCGCTTTTCACACGACATCACACCCATCATCCTGGCTGCCCACTGCCAGGAGTACGAGATCGTGCACATCCTCCTGCTCAAGGGCGCCCGCATCGAGCGGCCCCACGACTACTTCTGCAAGTGCAATGAGTGCACCGAGAAGCAGCGGAAGGACTCCTTCAGCCACTCGCGCTCTCGCATGAACGCCTACAAGGGACTGGCAAGCGCTGCGTACCTGTCCCTGTCCAGCGAAGACCCAGTCCTCACGGCTCTGGAGCTCAGCAACGAGCTAGCCAGACTAGCCAACATTGAGACTGAATTCAAGGTAACTCCCCCACTTCCCACCCTGCCGGCAGGTGGCCCGGTGCGCTCTTCTGGGTGTGTCCAGGAGCCACGTGGGCTGCCTTCCGATCTAACTATCTAACTCAGGGTCTCTCCCGTTCAGGCTCCTGGGGAGGAAGGGAAGCTCCTCAACCTGTGGCAGATATAGGCCTATGGAAAAGCAGCCCCATTAGGTGACATACTGACAAACACAAATCCATACAGTTAAGAGACACGCAGGGCACAGGGAGGGTTACACTGTGGTTCTGGTGTAAATGCCCCAGCTCTGTCCCAGGCAGCTCAGAAAGGGAATGTCTACAATACTTCCTGGTGTTACCTAGTCCAGGTCTTGGACTTCTTGATCGTCCCACCAAGCTTACATTTGTCAGTTTTTGTTTGTCTTGTCCATATCTCTAACCCATCCTAGACTGTGTGGATCAATAGCAAGAGCGTGCTGAATTGAAAAAGGCTTACAGTTATGTCAAAGGGCTGAGGAGGCAATACCCCAAAATAAAAATGAAACTCTCTCTGTAGAGTTGGACTTGTCATCTCAGTAGGTGAGCCCTTGGCAAGCCCCCTGAGAACACTTAGAACTACCAGGTCAGCCCAAGGGATGGAGACCCATCTCCAAAGTCATTATTCAATAGTGGTCTTGCACTTTTACTGTCAATGGACACTCCTCCTGAAAGAGAAAACTGGGACCTAATTCTTTTAACAGTTTACTAATAAATTAAGAGTGAATATTTAGTGGACACGTACTATGTGCCAAGCACTAACTTCCTTACCTATATGATGTTTAAGCCCCTCAACGACCATTGGTATGGGTACCATTATTGTGCCCATTTTATATGAGGGCACAGAGACAGGGACATATCATAAAGCAGATAAATGGTAAAACCATTGTTCTAATCTAGGTACTCAGACCCCAGAGCCAGCTCAGCCATTCCCGGAAGTTATGCGTCAAAGCCCTTGTTCATACATTGTTTCTCAGAGTTTCACTTGTTTGTATCTGAAAGATACCTTCCAAAGCAGAGTTGTGACTGAAAGAGAAGAAACTGCAACTAGGCTCATAATTTCTTATCCTATCATTCAATCAGAGCCTATGATGCCATGAGCAAGCAAAAAGTGTCACATGTGGGGCGGACAATGAAGCTGGCACGAGATGTCACTGGCAGGAAAAAAGTTCATTGTCCAAACAGGATGTCAGTGCAAGAGCTGCCCCTGCCTGGGACACAATTAGTGACCAAGAGTGGGCACCAACGCACAGCAAAGGAGGCCCCGTGGACCATGTTGTCCAGAGAGATCTCAAAAGAAACAGAACTGAGCTGGGCTTTAATGAGCAGGAAGAACTGCATCAGTGGTAAGAGAGATACAGGCATCTAGAGGAGGAAAGTGGAGGTAAGGGCCAGAATGGCCCATAGCAGGCAGGGGCCTGATGAGAAGCTCCATGTGACTACAATAAAGACTTCCTCTAGGGGCACACTGAAGGGCTGAAGAGATGAGTGGGCATATCTCCGAGGGCTCTGTGTGTCAAGCTGAGCAGTTTGGATATTATCCCCTTAGAAATGGTGAGCTGCTGAAAGTCTGTGATTAGGAGACCGAAATGAAAGCTAGGGTTTTAGAAATTTAGTTAGACACGAGTGAGCGACTTCACTGTCACTTTTTACTTTCATGTATTGGAGAAGGAAATGGCAACCCACTCCAGTGTTCTTGCCTGGAGAATCCCAGGGACGGCGGAGCCTGGTGGGCTGCCGTCTATGGGGTCGCTCAGAGTCGGACACGACTGAAGTGACTTAGCAGCAGCAGCAGCAGGTAACATGAGTTAGAAAATTTGGGGTATGAGACACTGAGGCTGAAGAGAAGGACAATTTAGTTGTGCATGCATGAGGCCAATGAAGCCTCTCTGTAGGAACGGGATCACTCACAGTCAGGCACAGAAGCACCAGGCCTACAGGAAGCTGCGGGGCACTGCAAATTATGAATAGATGAAAAATCCTGTAATTAAACTAATTTTACTCCATCTGTCCCCTTATCTTGGATCCATCTACTGAACTGGAGCCACTTCCATAAATCCTGTAACATACATAGCCTCGAGAGAGACTTGGCGTATGTAGATGTGGAAATTAACCAAAGAAACTCCCAAGGAACACAGTTATTGCCTCTCAAATGCTTGTTCCTGTACAATAAACCATCTAACAGCAATAAGGTCAGTGATGTCCCAAGGAAGCTTAGTGGAATTTTGCTTGTTCCCTAGGCTTCAGACTAAATTCACATAAGCATTTAAAAGAAATGGCTAAGACAATTAACTTAGATTTTTCTGCCCAAGAAAAAAACAATTTAATTTTTTGAATCAGATTATATGGATAATGCCACAATTCTCTGCTTATCTGGAATCTGGGAGCATGCCAGCTGTACTAAATAAAATGTGCTAGACTTAACACTTGAAAATACATCTGAACCATTTGTTTTCTTTATAAAACCCAAAGTCTAGCATATTTTAGTATATCCAATATCTAAAACTGGAAGTTTGTTGAAAGCATCTACTATGATATTTTGATTTAACAAGTAAATTGTGAGAATCATGTACAGTTAAGAACATGACTAACAGGATGACAAATCTTTTCTACAATGCAATGAATAAGAGCAATCATAAATACATCTGATGGCTGTTAACATCCCCCAAGCTACCTTTGTTTGAAATAATGTCTTTCAGATTGTCAACAAATGGTGCCTTATAAATTTACATAAGTGTTCCTTTAGAACTTTATTACTTATTCATCTATCCTTGTATGTGCATTCCTGACATCATGAATCCTCTCAGAGAAGAGAGCAGCTTATTAGTAAGAGGGAAGTCAAGTCACAAAAAAAGAAAAAAAGAGCAACTGATGTGTTCTAAAATGCACTCTTCAAGAGTCTCTTGCACTTTAGCGGGACCATACACTGATGACCGGCCATGTGTCATGGAGATGACCCAGAGCCATCCACGGTGTGAAAAAGCTCTCAGGTTCTCACTGGAGATGGCATAAGTCATCCTCCAGATCCTCTGAAACACTCATTCTGGGAGTGACTCTTTCTGACTAGAAAATAGCATGCATGAAAACCTGGATCTGGTTGCCCAAGCTATTGTTTCTAGCATCTTTTTAATTTATCGCCAGGAGAAAGTTTAGTCACTAGCAAGAAGTATAGCCAATGTCAAGGTCTCCAGTAAGTTCTGGCTGGAGTCAGATGTCTTCCTGCAAGCCATTATTTTTAGTGTAGGAATTATGCACATATTTTCTTACGTCTTTCTAATCTTTTGGGGTCTAGAAAGATATCAAAACTTGGCATGGCCAGTAAGGCTTTCCTAATGCCATGAATGGTGCCTAGTCATCTAGTAAAGCACTCCATAAATATTTGAATAAAGGAAACCCTAGAAAGATAATCATTTCGCTGATGAAGCAAGTGATTATTTTATCAATGATTTAAACTCTTCTAACACCTATAGATTTCACAGAGGTATCTGATAGACCTGGAGAAATGGGGATGCTCTAAAGACTACAAGGTGGCTGAAAGGATAAAACTGAACACATTAAATAAGGGAAGACCAATCCTAGGCTGCACCATCTGGTGTCAGTGACCACTAAACTCCTGGAGGGCAGAGAGTGTTTTCCTGGTCTTATCCACACAGTACAGAACATGTGGCATCTGGGAGGCACAACCCACAAATGACATTTTGGTTCATTGCTTTATCTACATGGTAGGAGAGAAAAGAAGGGGAAATCTATCAGATGGGCTTTTCAGAGCTATTTCATCCTGATGGAATGGCCTCTGTGTAAAGGTACCTGGATTAGCATGGAGTAATAAGAGATTTGCCTCTCTCAGCTGAGTTACAGCTTCTGTCACCATGAACACAATCAGGTCTTTATACTGCTCTTGATTTAGCCTTGTTGGTTTTCTCCTGCTTGGACTAATCATCCTGATAAAAGTGCTCAGGGTCTCCTATATTATGCTGGTGTCTTTCCGGTCAAATTCCTGGGCATTCTATTCTGTCTGTATGAGTTGTTTATACATAGAGATGTTGTTTCAAAAGGATTACAGATGGTCCCCTTTCTTCCAACTTGAGAGTCATACCGACAGCAGCATCTAGTGGGGATAGGAAGGGGTTGAGGAAGCAAAGTACTATAAAGTGCTACAACTTTTATACACCAAGATCCTAAGCAACACTATAGAGGGATGTTTAGGGCTTTGGAAGGAAAGAGAAAGCAGAATGAGGACTAGAGATATTCCTCTTGTTTTCTCACCGTTTGCTTAAATCGGAAAAGTACTCAGTGTTCACAAGTCAGGAAACTGTGGAAGCCCAGCAAACACTTCACCTCAGATATTTAAGATTTGGTCATCCTGAGTGAAAACAAGCTCCAACTTAGAAGGCTTTTCAAGGCTGTAAACTGTGCTTCAGTGACAAGCAGTTTATTCTCAGAGACCACAGAGGAGAAGAGAAGGAGGACAAGAAAGCTAAAGCTGCAACTTCATCTTGCTTAACGTGTTGATGGTTTTTCTGTTTGTCAGTGGGTTGGTAACGACATGTATTATGAGAAATAGATAATGATTTATGTATCAATGTTTGTGTTGCCATTTTAAGACCCATAAAAAAAAAAGCTCTTCGGGCCTAAAATACCACAAATTAAAAATTCAAATAATGATAAATTGGACCAATTTGCCGCCTGCCACGATCTCTAGTGAGATCCCATTGTGGAAGGTAAAGATGTTGAGATGACAGTTTGCAATCTGCTTGCAAACTTATCGAAATGGAAGAAAGAAGAGGTGGGGAAGGAGTGACTTGATATGGTGGAACACATTTGGATGCTGGAGGCAGGGAGCTGGCATAAAAGCCTACTCTAGGTCTGGGGCAGCACCGAAAGGTGAACAAGCCCACTGCCCCCAGCCTCCGGTGGAATCCATTTCTCATGTGCTTTGAATGTTTCTAATATTTTTAAATTTTATAGGCCAACATCCTAGGAAAATACATTTCCTTGAAGCCTGAAAGCTTGGCTGCTAGTATAAACCAATGCCTGCTTAACAAGCAGGAAATGACTTGAAACTTGTTTCCTTTTCCTTTGGGAAAATATTTTTAAGCTGTGAAAGCTGCAGGTCTTATAAGCGAGTGGTTGTCATTGTTGTTGAAGAGAATTGGGCAGAAACTCCTCAAAGTGATCACTTAAATATCATCCAAAAGACTCAGGGATGTGACTGTGCCACCCCAGCCCTCTGCTTGAGCAGCTGAGATGCAAAATGTAAGCAGAGAAGAGACAGACCACAGATGTCAGGTGAGGAACGGTAATGGAAGAGCCTCTCACTACACACACGCAGGTAAAATGCGGTCAGGTCACATGTGGTTGGTCTCCATACCTGAGAGAAAGATCCAGGGATTGACTTATTTCAGGAGGAGAGACAGAGATGATTCTGCCCACGTCAGCCTTGTCTTTGTCTATTTTTCTACCTAAGGGTCTGGAGGAGCACTTTCACCAGAACATTCATGAATGAGTCATCACAGGAAAACAAACTAATTAAATTGTCCTTTAATGACAAGTTTTCATTGGCCACAACTTTCGTCTTCTACTCATTATGCCAAAAGTACTAGCCTCTAAAATACAGGGAGACAGAGTCAGCAGGGTGATTGGTATTCAGATGGGATACAGGAGGCCACTCTGCTAGATGAAGACAGGACAAGGATATGGGACAGGCTTTGGGTGAGCACCCAGAACAGCCACGCTTCATTTTCTCACAGCTATGGAGAACACAGAGCATGGCTCTGGAATCAGAATGACCTGGGTTCCAGGTCGGAGTCATCTCCTAGCAATCATACAACCTTGGGCATTTATTAGAAGTTAGTATTCTTCTTTGAAATGAGGGTAGGGGAAGGGAACAGGCATTAGAGAAGAATTGCAACGTGTCTTCCCGACCCCAACACTTGCCCTCACCCTAATCTCTGTAAATGACATCTCAACTCATCCCATTATTAAGAGCTTTCAATGCCTCATCCCACTCAGGTTCCAAGAGTTCCTGGTACTCAGGAACTCTTGTATCAGGTGCTCAGTAAATATTAGTTCCGTAAACAAATAAAGAGAGTCAGTGAGTGAACTAATGACTAATGACCTCCAAGGGAGCTGGTGAAGATTAAATGAGATGAAGAATATAAAACTCTTTGCAGAGGACCTGACCCCTAGTAAGTACATAATTTTCCCCACAGATGGCAGTGAGTAATCCCACTTTGTTCCTCAAAGCCCACTGAATTTTTAGCACGGCCATTTTTCTTCCCAATAAACACAACTTATGCTTCAATACCTCCTCTATTCAGAGGGTCTTCTCGATTTCTGCTAAGCCTCCCTCCCCAAGCCCAGAGCACAAGCTGTCTATGTGAGCTCTATGATTTAAAAAAAGGCAGGAGAGTATCTTCCAATTGGAAAAAGGCAGACCACTGAAACTGAAGACGCCCGGCATGCTGCTACAGTACTGCTGTGAAAAGAAGCAATGCGAGCAGAAAAGACAGAGGCTGCAAAGGAGGGGAAGGGAGGAAATGGGCAGGCAGAGCTCCTGCCAAGTACAGACAGAGATTGTTTTTTGAAAAATATCTCTGTGGAAAAGATTCATCACTCCACACACATGAAAAAAAAAAACTGGGAAAAAATCATTTCCTATACAAGTGCAACTATCAGTCTGAAATATCAGAGATACAGAAAAAATGAAGGCAGTTCTTGGAGGATATCAGTCAATGAGCAGTAGTGCAAATTGCATCAAAAGGAAATGATGAAAATGTAGGGCTTTTCTCTGAAAAAAAGTTAAATTCTGTATATAAATTAATCACGATAGGGCAAAACCAATCAAGTGTGCTGCACACACCATCAACAGGGAGGCATGTGTTTTTCTAGCAGCAAATTCACATGCAGATTAAATGTGGAAACTCTTATGTCAGGAGGGTAGATGAAAATAAGGCCTGTAGACCCACAGAATGTCAGAATTGGATGGATCCGAGTGAGAGAGCTATCTGAAAATTCAGCATTCATGCAGCAAATACGTAATTAAGCCTCTAGTATGAGCCAGGCTCTGGGTTGGGTGCTGGAATGCAGTGATGAAAAGATGAAGTTCCTGCCCTCAGGACCTCATAGTCTAGCAGAGGAGACAGGCATTCCTCATGTACTCACACAAACAGAGCTTTACAAATCATGCTGAGTGCTAAGCAGTAAAAGAGCAATTTGCGAAGCGTTGACTTAGTGGGACAGCTGTGTGCGGGTGTGCGTGTGCTTAAAGATTTCTCAGAGATGACAATATTTAAATGAAAATGGAGGGTATGGGAGAGATAAACAGACAGCAGGGAAGTGGGGAGATGGTTCCAGGCACAGCAATTGTACATGAAAAGGCCCAGAGCAGAGAGGGAAAAGAGAGGCCTGTGCAAAGAACTCTGAGTAGCTGCCTGTCACGGGAAGGAAACACAAGAGACAGCAGGTGACAGAGGTGCCGAGGAAGCGCTTGGCCATGGCCTTCCCACTTGGCAGCCTTGGTGAGAAGCCGGACTTCAGTTCACTGTAGGCTGATTGGGGAGCTATCTGAACATTTCAGCAGGTGAATAAGCGAGTCGGCTTGGGAAGAGCCATTTCGTACACTCTGCCTGGGGCACTAGTATACCAAATGCTTGGAGGGGACAAGACTGGAAGGAGGTGGACAAGAAGGAAGGTGGGGGGCGGGGGGAGTGGCAGAGGGACCAGCACATCTCAGCCTGCAGGTGACTCACTGGAGCTGGAGCCACGGCACAGTCCGAGAAGGCGAAGGCTCCTGGCTGCTTCCAGGGCCGCTTTCTTGTCTAGGAGCTCCTGGGAACTTCTGTCCCTGGGACCTCTCTGCTCTCTGGAGAGGCATGGGGAGGGAAGGGAGAACACAGCCTGCTCTCCTTTTCTCCTCCAAGGTGGAGGCCCTGTGGAGGAGCAGGAGCATAGGAGAGGGATGAGAAGTCTGACTTTCTACCTTGAACTCTGGAGGTGCAGAGGGGTGTGTGCCCCCTGCTCGGCTGAACTATTCACTGCACGGCCAGCACAGAGCCAAGTGGACTCAGAGGCGACAGCCCCAGTATAAAAAGAGCTCCACTGGACTGCAACCTTTCCATTGTGTTTTATAGATTCGGAAAACATCTTTCTCCCTGTGTATGCTGCATAAAAGCAGAGAAAATGTCTAATCTCATGTCTGATTAATGCTCAACTGGAGCTGGTTTCAGCATAAATAAAGGCACACAGGATACCTCTCCCATCGTCCTCCATGGCTCTGGACGTTGGGATTACCAGGCTAGGAGGATGCTGGGGGCAGATGAGACCTCCCTGCAGATGAGGAACCTTCCCTGGCGAACTCCCAGTTCAGTCTAGCTGGATATAGTAGTCTCCCAGGGCTGCGGAAACAAAGCACCACAAATGTGGTGACTTAAAAACAACGGAAATTTATTTTCTCACAGTGCTGGAGGCTAGGAGTCCAAAACCAAGGTGCTGGCAGGGTCCCTGCTCACTCTGAAGCCTCAGGGTAGAACAGGCGCTTCCTTGGCAGTCCTTCGCTGAAAGACTCGCCACTCCAGTCTCCGCCTTTGTGGTCACATAGTGATCCCCTGTGTGCTTCTGTGCCTCTTACCCTCTTCTTCTAAGGACATTTCTGGTGTTCAGTCGCTCAGTTGTGTCTGATTCTTTACAACCCCATGGACTGCAGCACATCAGGCTTCCCTGTCTGTCCTTTACTATCTGATGGAATTTGCTCAAATTCATGTCCATTGAGTCAGTGATGCCATTCAACCATCTCCTCTGTTGTCCTCTTCTCTTCCCTTCAATCTTTCCCAGCATCAGAGTCTTTTCTGATGAGTTGGCTCTTCACTTTAAGGGGGCCAAAGTATCAGAGCTTCAGCTTCAGCATAAGTCCTTCCAATGAATATTCAGGATTGATTTCCCTTAGGATTTTCTGATCAGAGAAGGCAATGGCAACCCACTCCAGTACTCTTGCCTGGAGAATCCCATGGACGGAGGAGCCTGGTGGGCTGCTATCTATGGGGTCACACAGAGTCGGGCACAACTGAAGCAACTTAGCAGCAGCAGCAGCAGCAGAGTTTTCTAATAAAGACCAATCATTTTATATTAAAGGCCCACTCTATTCTAATGGGACTTTAACTAATTATAACTGCAAAACCTATTTCCAAATAAGATACCATTCTGAAGTGCTAGGAAGGATGTGAATTTGGCAGACACACTACTCAACCCTATACCATGGGGTAGCACCAGGTTGAGACACTGAGGAAGGCTGATACCAGGAATCCAGGCAGACCCACAGAGCAGGGCAAGATAAAAGGACAGAGATTAATTATTCTGGGAAGCCAAAGACAGTCCTAAAACTAGGTGGTCATTCTGGAAGAAAGGAGACAGACATGCTTTCTACTGACCCAGGCACAAGCTGAGATACGGATAGGAATTCTGTCTCTCTGTGTGTGTGTGTGTGTGTGTGTGTGTGTGCATGTGCACATGCATGCATGTGTCTGTCTGTCTGTCTGTCCAGAAGAGACAGTGAGGTACAAAGTGGGAGGCAGCTGACAGAAGTAATTGGGGAAACGATACTGGGGCATGACCTCTATCAAGTAGCAGAAAAACATTTTCAGGTGTTGCATTTGGGAATAATGAAAATAAAACAAATTGATTATAAAATGTTCAGAAAATATGGAAAAGTAGAGGGAACAAATAGGCCAGCATTCATTCTACCATCTGAGAGTAACTTATATTTTGGTATGTTTCCTCTCGGTACCTCCTCTATCCCCAAGTAGAAAGACTGAATTACTACTATGACTTAGGTGATGGATCTTTACCATCTCATTTTTGTCTCCCTTCATACTTCATTTCTACCCTCCTACATTCCCCCCAAAATCACCCACTTCAATAATATTCAATGCACTTAAGGCATTTCCCCATGTGATATCAACATGTTATAAATAACAGTTCCTAGAGAATGTTAGTGTCATGTGTTGGGAGGAAAATTTCCATTACCATCTTAGGTTGCAGTGGTTGGGTGGCCTGTGACTTGACCAACAAAAGACAGATTAACAGGAGAAAAGACAGGAGTTATTCATATGCACACAGAAGCGCATGAAAGAAGTGGCTGGCTCCTTCAAGAGCTAAAGACAGGGGTTTATATACTAACTTAGCAAGAAAAGGAAAAGGAAGAAAGGAGTTTTAAGGAAAAAGGAGAAACACATGGAAACACATGGGTTTTAAGGAAACAAACGGAAGGCTTGAGAGTCTGTGATGTTTGTTCTTATCTAGGGGGTCAGTCTCCCTTCTAGCTGTAATCCGTGCCCCCAAGTCCCCACTGAGGGGATTTACAGCAACTGTATTTTGGGGAGGCTCTGCTTGGGTCAGCAAAAGAAACTGAGCTGCTATTTGTTTGGATGTTTTTATTTAAAATAATTTTCATGCCACTTTGATGATTTTGACAGTCACTACACATAATCATGAAAACGAAATCTCTAAGTGCCACCACAGGATTCCTGTGAACCACTGATTGGTAAGAATGAGCACCAGGAATTAAGGGTGGGCAGGGTGACTGAGCCCCGCCACGGGAGAGACAGGCAGGCTTGTGTGGGGGAGGAGTTTTCTCTCCACCCTTCTGAGTTCATAGCTGAGACCCCCTGTAAAAAAGATTAACAGAAGAAAAACAAACAGAAGTATAGAAGCATATAATACTTCTTGTATATATGAGAATACCCAGGGGAGAAATGAGTAACTCTCTGAGGTGGTTTAGTATTCAGGATTAAATACCATCTTAATGGGGAAAGGTACAAAGGACCGAGGGTGGAGGCCTTTTAGGAGACAGTAACTGATTTTCAGGAAACATGAATGGGCACTTAGAAGAACAGAGGAGAGGCAGGATAGTTTGTGACAAAGCCTGTCTGGATATATATAGTACCCCTTCTCCTGTGATAAGAGCCCATCTTTCTAGTTCAAGAAGCTCCAAAGGAAGGGATTTATGGCCATCAAGTTCCTTTTGGAGACTCTGGCTTGATGCAGATAAGGGACATACAGAGAAAGCCTCTTTCTACATTTGCCTTTTTTTTTTTTTTCAAGTGTATCATGCAAACACATAAGAGAACTCAGAGGTGAGTAACTCAAAGTGGTGGTTAGGACTTGGACTTACATAACATCTTAACAAAAGAATAAATTTTTAGACACATGAAAAGACAACCAAAAAGCACTTTGAGCTTCCAGGGAACCAAACTGTAGCAGGTAAATATATGGGAGCCTAGAGCTGGTTTGAACAAGGCTGGGGTGTGAATTTTGCTGGTGCTATGTCTGATGATTAAATTCTGCCTCCCTTGGTAAAGAGCAGAGGAGGGACACCCTTTACAAACTGATGTTCTGCTTTTAGCCAAATGGAGGAGGACAGAGAGTTTTTCTTCTGTTTCCTCTTAATTGCTTTTAGTTGAAGATTTCCTGTGACAAAGTGGCATATTTCAGGGTGGCATATTCTGCCACCTTTCAAGCCCATGAACTGTCGGAGCTGGCAAATATCCCTGCAGCCCTCGGATTCCAGGTAGAGTAGAAAAGAGAGAGAACTACATTTGATTGCAAATGGGAAAAAGTTTCCATCATTCAGAAATCTCACATGGCATTGACGAACTGTGTTTCTCTCTCTCTTTCTTTCTCATTTATAAACTATGTGATCAGTACCTACCACAAGTGTTATACATTCAGGTACAGTGTAGGGATTATAAACACTCTATAATAAACACTCTTTTAATATACTGGCACAGGCTTCCTTTCAAAATGTATGTTTACCTAGCACCAGGAGGCCATGGACTTTTCCACCAGCTCTCCAGAAGACAGATTAAGTAGTACAGTACCATCTGTACTCCTGGCAGCCCTAGGAACCTGGAGGAATTAGAATATAGGCTCTGGTCACTGCAGATGCAGAATGGTATAAGAGCCAGGAAAAACAAAGAAACTAAACCTGTATACCTAGTCCTAAAATTACAGTGATGTAAGAATGATTGAGGCTAAAATTTTCTAAATACTGTCAATTCTCAAACAGATGAAGTCTCCCCAAATGCTTGGTAGCATGATTACATTTCATATTATAATGATCTTTCCACCTCCCATAACAGAAATTAATAACAATGACCTGTTTTTTCTGGGCTCCAGGGCAGGTTTGCTAATTACTGATGGATAAATAAGTGCTTTGAAAATTAAGAGAGGTCATGATGAATTGAGCTTCTCAAGGTAGTGGTAAAGAATCTGCCTGCCAATTCAGGAGACACAAGAGACATGGGTTCAGTCTTTGAGTCAGGAAGATCTCCTGGAGGAGGGCACGGCAACCTGCTCCAGTATTCTTGCCTGGATAATCCCATAGACAGAGGAGCCTCATGAGCTACAGTCCATGGGGTCGCTATGGCAAAACCAATACAATATTGTAAAGTAATTAACCTCCAATTAAAATAAATAAATTTCTATTTTTAAAAAAGAAAAAAGAGGAGATAGAGAAAAAAAAACATGACTAATTGAGCACAAAGGTACACACACATGCTGAAATGCTATTTCTGTTTCTCTTTCTCCTTTTCCCCTTCTGTCCGTCTGTCTGTGTCTCTCTCTCTCTCTCTCTCTTACACACACACACACACACACCGTGGATATACACTTCCTATTTACCAATAATGCAGCTACTTGGGGGAATCAGAACTCACGTTTGCATTTTGTGGAAGAACAGCATGCCTCACACATGCGGAAGACCAGGGCTTTGCCTGGCAATAGCTCTCCCGCCTCTCCTGCATATACTTTGAAAACAGTAGCCCAAGAATCTTTCTGATGACAACATCTCCTCTCTGGTGACTATGCATTTTGCTTAAAGTTTATGCTTAAAATAATTCATCTAATACCTTCCCACAGTGCATCAGAAACTTGATGTTTTATGTCCTTAAACCTGATGTTTTAACATAAGCATGGAGATCAGCTCCAAGAAATGTGGGGGGAATGTTTTCATTCGACTAAAAAAGAACTAGGAGCAAGAGTTTATTTCCCCAAATAGTATCTCCTCTAGGATTACAAATATAGAAACCAGACTTTAAACACAGAGCTGGATGCTCACCTAAACCAAGTATGTAGGGAATGTGCTCATGGTAGTCAGATTTCAGAAACAACTTGAGGGAACCAAGCAGCTGAGAGCGCCCTGGTCACACTCTGCCCAGGAGGCAGCCTATGGCGCATGTGATTTGCTGTCCCAGTCCTCTGGGACAAGGGGGCCACTGAGTGAGGAGACCCAGGGTTCTACCAGGGACTGACATGTGACCTTGGCTCCGTCAGGTTACTTCTCCGCAGTTCATCTTCCTCACCCATAAAGCCAGGTACTTTTACTAACACTCCCTTGTTGAGTCTCCACTTTTCCAGCTCCTTCTGCTTCTCATTCCTATAGGCATGTTCATGAAGGACATCTAAGCTTAGATTTAAGAGGAGATTATTATTCCCATTTCACAGATGAGGAAAACAGACCGAGTGGTTAAATGGTGGTCTTCTTTCTACCGTGTGCCAGATATGGTACCAGGTACCAGGTCTACAAGTGTGGGGGAGAACCGAACTCTGTCCTCAAAGCAATGAGAGAGACTGGAGTGCTGAGAGATAAACACACTGTCGTAGAGAAGGGGCAGCACAGGATGTGGTCACAAAGCAGAGTGCAGCAAGCTGCCGGGTGATATGAGAAGGGTTCCTGAAGAGACGATATTCTGAAGAGGTTCTTGAAGAGTGAGTTTGGCAAATGCAGGAGATTTTGAAAGTTTGACAAGTGAAGAACGGAGTAAGGCAGACAAATGAGCATGTGCAGGGCACAAGAGCCCAGTGTGCTTGTTGGACAGTGGCGGCTGGAGGGCTTTACAGGAAAGGGGCTAATCTTTAAGAGGTATACTGTAATATGATAATAAAGATGCACAGATTTTACCCTGCGGCTTTTAAACCAAGAGGTTAGGGACTTGGCAACCAGGCAGAAGGAACTGTTGTTGGTAAACAGTCCAATCAGGAAGCTAATTCACAAGTCTAGACACTGAATTAAGATCTCACGAGCGTGAGTGTGGGCAGTAGGGGTCAGACAGTAGCAATTCTTTAGATCAGAATCCAGAGATCTTGGTAACTAACTGACAAAGACAAACATAAACCCAGGACTTCTAGCTCAGTAGGCTGAATGGATAGGGACTCTATTTCCTAAAGCAGAAAGCAGAAGATCAAGTTTGAATGTTTGGAAGACCCATATGTTTAGTTTGGGGCATGCAGTTTGAAGAGTCTGTGGGACTTACCAGTGTAGATGACCACTTGGCAGCTGAAGATTTAAATCAGCTTCTTAGAATACAGGTTGGTGTACGAGGTAAAAACATATGGTCATCAGCACAGAAGTTGTAGAGATAAATGAAATCATATCAAAGCCCCAGTCTCTCTCTCTCTCTCTCTCTTTTTTTTAGCATAACAACTTTAAGTCCTTTAAAGTTTTATTTAGTCATTCTTGGATAAATCAGCCAAAAAAACTAGAATCTTATTTTCTTGATTACATTTGAACTTATTTAAATGCAATCACTTACTAATCTTTTATCCATGCCTTACAGGACTTTTAGAAACTCAGTGCAGTTTTCTACAAACAAGATAATGAGCCTTTAACAGGCAGGCTTGGCTCCAAGACCATCTCTTAGGGCCAAGTATACTCAACCTTGTTGCTCCTGGATCTGTTCCCTGGTAGCCACACACCAGTACCCAGCTTCCCATAAATAAAATTCTCGAATCAGAGTAGATGTATGGTCATTTTATGCAATATTTATTATGTCCTACAATGTAGCATGCCCTGAACTGAGATATACAAATGAATGAAGTTGGTAAGTCAAGTATGAAAATGTCAGAACTACAGAGAGCACTTTGACGGGAATATTGGACCCTGAGAATAAAATGCAGTGGGTGCCCAAGCCTGAAACAGTGGAGTCCCTAAGGGCTATCAGGAGAGCCATCCTGGAGTTAACTGTGAGCTGGTCTTGAGAAAGGTAGAAGTTCTTAGAGGAAGAAGAGAGGAGCATAAGTCCAGGCTTGGGGACACAATGGACAAAGGTGCCGAGGTGAAGAGAATGGTGTCTGCTCCTATGATCACAGAAATAATAAGTACTGATTTGCCTAATTTGGTTTGGGGGTTTTCCCTTTATAATTAGCAGGGCTCTACACTTTTTAATTGCTACTGTGCCATCTAGTCACTAGCCCCTCTTAATCAAAAGCATTTTTCAGCAATCACAAGCAATTTTTAAAAACTCACTTCTATACATATGCTATACTATAATTATTCTTTGATAAAAAAGTTTCCTGAACATTTACTATTCTGAATCCATAGTCAGGGGAGTCATGACATAATCCTCTAGAAGGGTATGTTATCTGGTGATGCCAATTCTTTATTAGTGTTTCTCTGAAATGCTTTCACAAATACAGTAAGCACAAATAAGATGCATATTTAAGGTCATATTTACTCTGAATCTCATTTCAGATCTTCTTTTAATGTGATCTTAAAATAAGCAAAGCTATTAGATATCAAGTAGAGAAGACTGCAGTCCTGGTCAAGACAGCACCAAGGGTGGATACATACCTGTCTCCATCACTGAGATTTAAGGGTTTAGCTGATTCACCCAAAGGAAACAAGACAGGTTGAAACATCATTATTCACTCAAAAATTGTCTTGCTTACAAACAACACCCAGTTGTGGATGTGACTGGTGATGGAAGTAAAGTCCGGTGCTATAAAGAGCAATATTGCATAGTAACATGGAATGTTAGGTTCATGAATCAAGGCAAATTGGAATTGGTCAAACAGGAGATGGCAAGAGTGAACATCGACATTCCAGGACAATCACCAAACTAAAATGGACCGGAATGGGTGAATTTAACTCAGATGACCATTATATTTACTACTGTGTGCCAATAATACCTTAGAAGAAATGGAGTAGCCATCATGGTCAACAAAAAGAGTCTGAAATGCAGTACTTGGATGCAATCTGAAAAAGGACAGAATGATCTCTGTTTGTTTCCAAGGCAAATCATTCAATATCATGGTAATCCAAGTCTATGCCCCGACCAGTAATGCTGAAGAAACTGAAGTTGAATGATACTATGATGATCTACAAGACCTTCTAGAACTAACACCCAAAAAAGATGTCCTTTTCATTATAGGGGACTGGAATGCAAACGTAGGGAGTCAAGAAATAACTGGAGTAACAAGCAAATTTGGCCTTGGAGTAGAGAATGAAGCAGGGCAAAGGCTATTAGACTTTTGCCAAGAGAACACCCTGATCAAGGCAAATACTCTCTTCCAACAACACAAGAGAAGACTCTACACATGACATCACCAGATGGTCAACACCAAAATCAGATTGATTATATTCTTTGCAGCCAAAGATGGATAAGCTCTATACAATCAGCACAGACAAGGCTGGGAGTTGACTGTGGCTCAGATCATGAACTCCTTATTGCCAAATTCAGACTGAAATTGAAGAAAGTAGGGAAAACCACTAGACCATTCAGGTATGACCTAAATCAAATCCTTTACGATTATACAGTGGAAGTGAGAAATAGATTCAAGAGGTTAGATCTGATAGAGTGCCTGAAGAAGTATGGATAGAGGTTCGTGACACTGTACAGGAATCAGGGAACAAGAACATCACTAAGAAAAAAAAATGCAAAAAGACAAAATGGGTGTCTGAGGAGTTCTTACAAGCAGCTATGAAAAGATACACCCATTTGAATGCAGAGTTCCAAAGAATAGCAAGAAGAGAAAAGAAAGCCTTCTTCAGTGATCAGTGTAAAGAAACAGAGGAAAACAATAGAATGGGAAAGACTAGAGATCTCTTCAAGAAAATTAGAGATACCAAGGGAACATTTCATGGAAAGATGGGCTCGATAAAGGACAGAAATGGTATGGACCTAACAGAAGAAGAAGATATTAAGAAGAGGTGGCAAGAATACACAGAAGAACTGTACAAAAAAGATCTTTATGACCCAGATAATCAAGATGGTGTGTGATCACCAACCTACAACCACACATCCTGAAATGTAAAGTCAAGTGGGCCTTAGGAAGCATCACTACAAACAAAGCTAGTGGAGGTGATGGAACTCCAGTTGAGCTATTTCAAATCCTGAAAGATGATGCTGTGAAAGTGCTGCACTCAATATGCCAGCAAATTTGGAAAACTCAGCAGTGGCCACAGGACTGGAAAAGGTCAGTTTTCATTCCAATCCCAAAGAAAGGCAATGCCAAATAGAATGCTCAAACTACCACACAATTGCACTCATCTCACATGCAGTAAAGTAATGCTCAAAATTCTCCAAGCCAGGCTTCAGCAATATGTGAACCGTGAACTTCCAGATGTTCAAGCTGGATTTAGAAAGGGCAGAGGAACCAGAGATCAAATTGCAAACATCCATTGGATCATTGAAAAGGCAAGATAGTTCCAGAAAAATATCTACTTTTGCTTTATTCACTATGCCAAAGCCTTTGACTGTGTGAACCATAACAAACTCTGGAAAATTCTTAAAGAGATGGGAATACGAGACCACCTGATGTGCCTCCTGAGAAATCTGTATGCAGGTCCAGGAGCTGGACATGGAACAACAGACTGGTTCCAAATAGGAAAAGGAGTATGTCAAGGCTGTATATCGTCACCCTGCTTATTTAACTTATATGCAGAGTACATCATGAGAAATGCTGGGCTGGATGAGGCATAAGCTGGAATCAAGATTGCTGGGAGAAATATATCGATAACCTTAAATATGCAGATGACACCACCCTTATGGCAGAAAGCGAAGAACTAAAGAGCCTCTTGATGAAAGTGAAAGAGGAGAGTGAAAAAGCTGGCTTACGTGGAGGATTCATGTTGATGTATGGCAAAACCATTACAATATTGTAAAGTAATTAGCCTCCAATTAAAATAAATAAATTTAAATTAAAAAAAACTAGAATTTTCAAAGGTAAAACAAAACAAAACTCAACATTCAGAAAACTAAGATCATGGCATCCGGTCCCATCACTTCATGGCAAAAAGATGGGGAAACAGTGGAAACAGTGGCTGACTTTATTTTTTGGACTCCAAAATCACTGCAGATGGGGACTGAAGCCGTGACAGTAAATGACACTTGTTCTTTAGAAGAAAAGCTATGACCTACCTAGACAGCATGTTAAAAAGCAGAGACAGTACTTTGCCAACAAAAGCCAACTAGTCAAAACTATGGTTTTCCAGTAGTCATGAATGGATGTGAGAGTTAACGAGGGAGCTAGCTATTCTGATATATGAGAGAGGTTTCCAGATAGAGGGTCACCAGTGCAAAGAGAAGAAGAGTGCAGAGCAGGAGGAGAGCATGTGGTGTTTTGAGGATGGAGGCCAGTCACCGGGGCAGAGTGGGTGAGGAGAACAGAGAGAGCTGAGGCCGGAGGAACTGCAGGCGACAGGTGATCAGAGCCCTGACAGGCTTTTTCTGGTGAGACGGGGAGTCATTGGAGGGTTTCTGGAAGTGGAGTTGGCAGCTCTGATGTGTACTGGAAGAGGATCACGCTGGCTGTTGGGATGTGATGAATTGTAAGGGGCAAGAGAAGAAGCCTGAGAACCAAGTGAGAGGTGGTTCTAGTTACCCAGGGGAGAGATGAAGGTGGCCTTGGACCAGAAAGATAAATGGCCAAGGTTGGGGAGAAACACAGAATTCTAGATATCTTTGAAAGATAGAGCTGAGAGAATTTATTGATGGATATCAAGAAAAAGGGAAGGATGAATGAAGCTTTTGGCTCAATCAACTGGAAAGACAGTTATTATGAGGTGAACACTGTGCAGGAGGAGTTCCTTGCTCAGCTGGTGTTTCCTCCCTCCTTCCCCAGCTCCTTGAGATGAGCACACTGCCTTCCCCACTGATGAGGACCTCATTCTGATGCCAATGCACCTGCTGGTAGCTTAGAGCATGGGGTACCCTCAGCTGCCTGAGCTCAGCTGTCTTACTCCCAGCCGGCCCCTGGGACGCACAGGGCACTGCCCTTTGCTACCAACACAGCCTCCTCTCTCTCTCCATCTTCACCAGGAGAGACCCTGAACCTGCCCCTTCAGGGTGGTGCTCATGGTTTCAGAGCACATGCCAGGGCAGTTGGTATTTTTGTCAGATGAGTACTTCTCAGTGTTAGTATTATGGAATTTGGAGTCAGCCATATGCCCACTCCACTATTCTTACCTGGAGAATTCCATGGACAGAAGAGCCTAGTGGGCTACAGTCTGTGGTCACAAAGAGTCACACATGACTGAGCGACTAACACTTTCACTACTTTCTTCATAGTCAGATTCAAATCACAGCTGCCACTGAAGTCTCTGGGCCTCAGTTCCCCTTTCTGTACAGAGGAATGATAACTGTACCTACTTCCTTGGTTTGTGATGAGAATTCAGTGAGCTAAATATGTAAAGCATTCAACCCAGGGCCTGGCACATAGTAAGCATTCAGTAAATGGTGGTAAAAATATAACAGTCACCGTCTTTACACTGTCCTGTTCTAGTGGATACAGAGACCAAACAATCATACATAGGCAGACCTCACGTGGGGGCTGGGCAGGGAGGCAGGGGAAAGGAAGGGCTGCTTCGATGTGAGTGAACCAGAGGGCTTCCTGAGGGTCCTTCTTTCAACTCATACCTCCTGACTGATCACCTGAGCCACAGCTTTGAGCAATCATTGCATTGTGGAGCCCTGAGCTATGGTTGACAGAGTAATGTGTGAGAGCAAGAGAAAGGGAAAGAAGAGGGAGACAGAGACAGGGAAGAGGAGGCTGGGGCCTCCAGGGAGGTCTGGAGCTCTGAGGCGTGCAGGTGAGGCAAGGCTCACACAGGCACGTCTGCCCTCCTGCAACGTTCCCTGTGGTCACAGCAGGAAAAAATCAAAAGCAGAAAGCCTAGGAAAAGCTATTCTGGGAGCTCAGTGAGAGAGAACCAAGCAGCACCTTCAGTCTGAACAAGGATGCAGAGAGAGCGTACATGACTCTTCTCTGGATACATGAGTGTATTCGTGTCTATTCAATAATAAGTTACATAAAACATTGGAAATGTGCACAACTTATGCATGTACCCATCTGTGGTTGAAGTAGCTGACAGCCACCACAGTCCTCCTGCTGGTGAATGCTCTCTGCCTTCTGGGCCTTTACCTTGCCATCTCTTCTTTCTGGAAGGTCCTCATCCCTCCTAGCTTCTACTCGTCCTCGGCTCATATGCCCCCTCCTCTTAGAAGTTCCCACATCTGCAGCTGGGCAGCACGTCCCAAGACCCAAGACCAGGTCCGTACCTGGTCTCTTGTCATGCTCTCTAGCAAGACCCTGAGTTCTTCAAAGACTGTATTTTATTTCAGTTTCCATCCCTAATGCCTGGCACACAGTAAGTGCTCAAATATACCTGCTGAATTGCAATAAAACACTCAAGTTGCGGTACGGAGGTGAGAGTTGGACCATAAAGAAGGCTGAGCCCTGAAGAACTGATGCTTTCAAATAATGGTGTTTGGGAAGATTCTTGACAGTCCCTTGGACAGCAAGGAGATAAAACCAGTCAATCCTAAAGGAAATCAACCCTGAATATTCATTGGAAGGACTGGTGCTAGAGCTGAGGTGCCAATACTTTGGCCACCTGATGTGAAGAGCTGACTCACTGGAAAAGACCCTGTTGCTGGGAAAAAGATTGAGTGCAGCAGGAGAAGGGGACGACAGAGAATGGAATGGCTGTATGGCACCACTGACTCAGTGGATGTGAGTCTGAGCAAACTCTGGGAGATAGTGAAGGACCCAGAAGCATAGAATGCTGCAGTCCATGGCGTCACGAAGAGTCAGACAGAACTGAGTGACTGACAACAACAACAACTCGAGTTGCTCCTGTGTTTCCTTGAAAGACAGACTCTGAATCAGAGGGTTGCCTTATTATCAGAGGGGACTTGTTATAAACTCAACAAGCAGAGCAATCCATTCCTTCTGGGACTTCACAATGTCATGGTGATGGCTTAAGGGGCCCCTTATGATGTCAGTACCTGCCAATTAAGTAAACCCAAAATCAGGATGGGAACCAAAGTATCAACAAAGGCACTGTCAACACAGCCTGGCTAAGGAAAGTGGTGCAGTCATCCGCAGATATGGTTCAGCATCCAGGGCCTACACCTCCTTTGAATCCTCAAGGACTCTGGTCCAAACCCAGCCTAGCTTCTGTCCTGCTCCCCGCACCTTCCACCTGAGGCCTGACACAAGATGAAGCTGCAAGAGTGAAGCCATTATGGGTGCCTCTGCTTTGTTAGAAAGGGGCTTGAAGACCAACACCCCCAAAGAGACAAACTGTCCATGTTTACACTCTCTGCTAAGCCACAAGCCACGTGTGTCATAATATGGCTAATACTCGTCACATACTGTGTTAAACAACTTAGATGGATCATCTTATTTAGTTTACTCCCTGTGCGTTCAGTTGCTCGGTCCTGTCCAAGCAGGACCCCTTGAACTGTAGTCCACCAGGCTCCTCTGTCCTGGGATTTTGCAGGCAGGAAAACTGGAGTGTGTTGCCATTTATACTTGTCACATATCGTATTAAGCAACTTATATGGATTACCTTATTTCATTTTCTCCTTACCCATAAGGTAAAAAAAATATATATATATCATTCCCATTATACAGATTAAGCTAGAACACAGAGAAAGATTAAGTTAAACACATCCCATTGACTGCTCGCAGCAGAGCTGGGATCTGACCTCAGACACTCCACCCTAGAGCCAATGAAGTACCAACTACCCAGTCACCTCTCTCAGGCAGACTCATCAGGCCTGTCCCAAGAAATTCTAAGATCACCAGTGGTTCATAAACAGTCATCTTTCCCAAATTCTTAAACACCTAGGACACAGATAACCCATCAGGAAATGCAGGGAGTAAGTCTGGGATGAATAAAAGGCCTCCTGCAGAGAGCAGATGATAAAATCAAGTAGGCAGGGGGTGACCAGTGGCAGTCTGAGAGGCACACCTTTGAGAGGCTCACTGGAGCAGGCAGCCAGCCTGACCCACCCAACCTTGAACTCTGAATTCCGAGGAACTCGGGGCTGTCTACATCCCCTGGGAATGCCAAGGCCACAAATGCGGGCTCTCTGACTCACATACTGGACTTGACAAGACTCTTGTACCACCTTTCTTGGACCTGAGTTCCTAAATGGAAATTAAATGCTGGAGGACATTTGCCTTTTATTAATATGGCCCGCCAGAGCACGAGCTTATTTGCATGGTGACGGTTAATGAAACGATTAAGTGGTATGCATGAAGCTAAAACATGGAGTGAAACTTTTCAATTTTCATCCGCAATAATGAGCACTAGGCTCAGGTTCTTGCCCTGCATTTCACATCCATTAATTATTTCAGTGACTACAGTTACAATTAATAAAGACTCAGCCATGTGTGTTAAATCTTAACATTCCGTTTTCTCATCCATCAGCTGAGTGGAGAATGTGCAGAAGGCTGTGCTGGAGGGCAGGATGAGGCTCTGAAGCCCTTTCTTAGCAAAAAAGGTACCAATCCAGACCTACGTGCCCAGCACCACGCCTTGCGCTTCACCTGCCTTACCTCACTAAATCCTTACAATGTAATTTCAGTAAGTGTTTTAACTCCCCTTATATCAGTGCCTCCCAGGTCACCCCTTAGAACCTGAACTTGATTCTCCACAAGGCTCCCTGCAAGCCCCATTCTGTCCTTGCACCTGGCTCCTTCATCTCCAGATACCCTCCCACTTCACCCTCCCAAAGTCATAGTCTGTCCTCAGCAAAATCCCCTGTGTCTCTGCCCCCTTCTCTTAGCGATACCTCACCTTCTTGCTCTTTCTTAAGACTGGCTCCCCTCAGACACACTCCCCCTGCTGTCCTCTCAAGTGGGCTGGCTCTGCCCCCACAGTCCTCATACCACTGGGCAGAGAGAATTGACGGAGGGAGAGCATCTCTTTCTTACTGTTCTTTACCACTCCCAGACCTTCTCCTTCTTTCCTTCCTAAGAGCACCGAGCTCTGAGACACCTTGCATCAGATCACATAACCCACTATTCCACACCATTTGAGTCTGCAACAGTGGGGCACTCCCTGCCATTTCTCCATGGATTTAGTTTCTGCTGTTTAAAGTCTTGCCACTTTACACACACACCATCATTTTAACACCTTGACTGAGTTTTATGAGCTGTCTCCTCCAGTGGTCTTACCTTAGTCATCATTAGCCTACTGAGCCTACATGTCTCATGATCAATAAATGCAAACTCTCCATAATCTATGCATCACACATCACAGTCTCTGACTACTAGCTAACATTTTATATCTCCCTCAAATATTCCAGCTCTGTCGATCTTTTGCCTACCCCTACGACTTCCAACTCACTAATCTAACCACCATTTTTGTTTTTAGATAGGCTTTATTTTTAGAGCAGTTTTAGGTTCACAGCAATACTGAACAGGAGGTACAGAGCGCTACCATATACCCCCTGCCCCCACACATGCATAGCCTCCCCCACCAGAATGGAGCACATGTTACAGCTGATGAACCCACACTGACACATTGTTATCAGCCAAGTCCATACTTCAAATCAAGGCTCACTCCGTCTTTATACATTTTGTGAATCTGGACAAATGTATAATGACAGAGATCTACCATTGTGGTATCATGCAGAGTAGTTTCACTGCCCTAAAAATCCCCTGCTCCACTATTCACCCTCCCCATTCCCCAGCCCCTGGCAACTATGATTTTTTTGTGGCTCAACTGGTAAAGAATCTGCCTGCAATGTGGGGGACCTGGGTTCAATCACTGGTTGGAAAGGTCCCCTGGAGAATGGAATGGCTACCTACTCCGGTATTCTGGCCTGGGGAATTCCATGGACTGTGGGGTCACCAAGAGTCAGACACGACTGAGCGACTTTCACTTTCACTATCTCCACAGTTTTACCTTTTCCAGAATGTCGTATAGTTGGAATCACACAGCATTTTGTGGCCTTTTCAGATTGGCTTCGTTCACTTAGTTACATGCATTTAAGGCTCCCCCATGTCTTTTCATGGCTTGATAGCCCATTTCTTTTTAGCACTGAATATTATTCCACTGTCTGGATGTACAAAAGTTTACTTATCCATTCTCCTACTGAATGACATCTTGGTTGCTTCTAAGTTTGGACATTTATAAATATTCATATGCAAGTTTCTGTGCAGACATAGCTTTTGACTCCTCTGGGCAAATACCAAGGATTGTGATTGTTGCATCATGGTAAAAGCAAGTTTCATTTTGTAAGAAATCATCAACTTTATGTTTAAATGGAAGTCCTGTCTCCCTTCATGCTAGCCAAATTCATGGACTATCATAATCTCCCCTGACTTCTTGTAGTTTTTGGCAAAAAACACAATCTTGGCAAAATCTAATTGTCCGCCTAATCATGCTGGCATCTGGGGAGGTGAACGTGGTTACAAAGAGTCAACCATACTAGCTGGTCTCATCTTAAAATAATTCTATTTATTTCTTTCTGGCTGTGCTGGGTCTTCGTTGCTGCGTGGGGTCTTTTCCTCCAGCACGGCGAGCCAGGGCTGCTCTCTAGTTACGGTGCACAGGCTCCTCACTGAAATGGCTTCTCTTGTGGAGCATGGGCTCTAGAACATGCAGGCTTCAGTATGTGCAGCACGTGGGCTCACTGTTGTAGTTTCCAGGCTCTGGAGCACAGTTTCAATGGTTGTGGCACATGGGCTTTCTTGCTCTGTGGAATGTGGGATCTTCTCAGACCAGGGATTGAACTGGCAGGTGGATTCTTTTACCACTGAGCCACCAGGGAAGTCCCTAGCTGGTCTCATTTTCAGTTTCTAACCATGACTCTCAAATGGGCTTTTACTGTTCTTTAGCAATAATATCCTGTCTCCCTAATCTATTCACTCTTTAATTGACCTAAAGTCTATTTCAGACCTCCTCCCCTCAAACTTCCAGCATCTTCTCCCCAATTCTTACTCTCAGCTGGTAATTTTTCTTCCTATTTCACTAGAAAAAATAACTGAAGCAATACAAATAAAATGTCTATAGAGCCCAACACCAATGCATCCATCTACTACTATCCTCACCCACATATTTGACATTCCCTCCCACTACAGATAAAACATATGTGATTCAAGTTCATTCCTATATTTATATACTACATCCAATCTTCTGTCATATATGCTGTTGAATTATGGGATTCATATAATGATATACTGATATCATGGAGAAGGCAATGGCAACCCACTCCAGTACTCTTGCCTGGAAATCCTATGGATGGAGAGGCCTGGTAGGCTGCAGTCCATGGGATCGCTAAGAGTCGGACACAACTGAGTGACTTCACTTTCACTCTTCACTTTCATGCATTGGAGAAGGAAATGGCAACTCCAGTGTTCTTGCCTGGAGAATCCCAGGGACGGGGGAGCCTGGTGGGCTGCCATCTATGGGGTTGCACAGAGTCAAACACAACTGAAGCGACTTAGCAGCAGCAGCATACTGATATCATATATAATCATCAATATAATTATCTACTGGACAATTCCCATTAACCTACAAAATATTGTGGCTTCTCCCATCAGGAGAAGGAGGGAAAGTAGGGAGGAAAGGAGGAAGTCAAGGAGACAGGAAGGGAGGAACAGTGAGAAAAAAGAGGAAGCTTCTGCTTTTACCCCCGCTTCTCAGACCAGCTACTTTCTGTGCCCTCCTGGGTAACAAAACTCCTCAATGGGCTGCCTGTAATACTACAGATGTATGTGGGCTGGGTGTGCTTAGCCGCTCAGTCATGGCCAATTCTTTGCGATCACATGTGCTGTAGCCCGCCAGGGTCCACTGTCCATGGGGATTCGCCTGGGGAAAATACTGAAATGAGTTGCCATGCCCTCCTCCAGGGGATCTTCCCAACCCAACCCTCCAATCCTCCCACATTGCAGGCAGCTACTTTACCATCTGAGCCACCAGGGAAGCCCAAGAATACTGGAATGGGGAGCCTATTCCTTCTGCATAGGATCTTCCTGACCCAGGAAGCAAACCAGGGTCTCCTGCGTTGCAGGTGGATTCTTTACCAGCTGAGCTACCAGGGAAGCCCAATAACATAGATAGAAATCTTCAAATCTCTCTCTTTCCCTTTCTTGATCCTCACCAGTTATACCCTTCACTCAAAACTGCTCCCATCAAGACCAATGGCCTCCAAGTTGCTATATCCAATGATCAATTCTCTGTCCTCCTCTTATTATATTTGGGGAAATAATACTACCAATTTTATAAGGTGATCATTTAATGAAATACTAAAGTGTTTAGGAAACTTTTACTGAAATTATGTCTTAAAAACTCAGCCTAAATGTCAAAAGCAGAAAACCTCCCAGGTTTATAGCATGTACATGTTGATTTATCTCCATTTGCATTTCAGTTGGAGCCCTCAATAAACACTCTTTCCTCATAATTGGGTCTCTGACAGGAAGAGAGAGGTCCATGGATTCAAGACCCACACTCTTTTTTATACATGTTTCAATGTCATTCTCCCAAATCATCCTACCCTCTCCCCCTTTTTAAATCTGATTTCTAAGGTCTCCATGGGGAAATGAGTATTGATTATCCTGTATGGTGTGCATGTCTCCACAGCATCAATCTGAGAGATTCATTTAACTTTTGACCAATCAGAATAATGAGCTTCTGTCTGTCTCCTGATTTAAGTTTATCCATAACTTTGAAAAAGTTTGAGAATTGGCATTTTTAACCAAAGTCAAACAAAATAATAATTTCCTAAAATTGGTGTTGTCAAAACAATAGCTTCAGCACCCAAAATTCAAGGTATCAGAATACCACATTACATCTCTCTGATTTGCTCCTCGCTATGTTAAAGCCAGAGATTCATCTTAATAATAAGTGAGTTTGTGAAATTTATGGACCAAAGGGAAAAGAAAAAAATTCTGGGCCAATAAAAAAAATAATACCTCTGCTGAGCAGAACACAAAAAATAATGCCAGATGAATTCTCTAAAACCTGTTGAGTACATTGACCAAATAAAACACTCTGAGCCAGTAATTTTGGGTTAAAGCTGGAAAAAACTTGCTGGTAATATTTTTTTCCTAGAAAGAAAACTTGTAAATCTTCAAACCAGTATAAGAGTATCTAACTGACCATCTTATTTGTCATATTAATAAATACATCTAAGCTATGGGTTCAAGAGTAAATAATCCATATTTGCAAAAAACATCCTTGTCTATGTAGATAATTCCAAAGAATATACAAAGCATGAGTAAGTGACTTCAGCCAGGTTATAGGATATAAGGTTAACTATAAAAATGAATCATATTTCTATATACAATAATGAGTAGACATCATTTTTAAAATATTTCCAATAGCTAAAAAATTGAAATACTTATACATAACTCTTACAAAACATATGTAGACTCTACAGGCTGAAAGTTATAAAACACTAATGTAAGAAGGCAAAGAAGACCTAAATAATGGAGAGATATACCATGTTCATGGTTTGGAAGACTCAACACAATTAGGATGTCAGTTCTCCCCACACTATCTATAGATTTAACATAATTCCAATAAAATTCATAGCTGAATTTCTTAAAGACAAGAACAAGTTTATTCAAAAATGAATATGAAAAAGAATGGCAAAGTTGGAGGATTCAAAGTACCTCATCTTAAGACTTAATATAAAGCTACAAAAACAAAGATAGTTGGTATTAGTGAAAAACAGATAAAGAGATCAAAGAAACAGAACAGAAAGCACAGAATTAAACCCATACAAATGTGGTTAACAATTTTTGACAGCTGTACAAATCAATAATAATATTTCAACAAATGAGGCTAGAACAAGTGAAGATCCATGTGCTATAAAAGGAACCTTGACCTATTCATTATACCTTATGTAAAAGTTAATACAAAATGGCTCATAGACCTAAATATAAAACCTCCAAATGTAGAAGGCTCGGGTTTGGAAAAAGCAAAGGAGCTGGAGGTTAAATTGCCAACATTCATTGGATCACAGAGAAAGCAAAGGAATTCCAGAGGGAAAAAAAACACATCTATTTCTGTGTCATTGACTATGCTGAAGTCTTTGACCAGGTGGATCACAACAAACTGAAAAATTATGAAAGAGATGGGAATATCACACCACCTTTCCTGTCTCCTGAGAAACCTATATGTGGGTCAAGAAACAACAGGAACAACTGGACATGGAACAATGAACTGGTTCAAAATTGGGAAAGGAGTATGACAAGGCTGTATACTGTCACCCTGCTTGTTTAACTTATATGCAGAGTATATCACATGAAATGCAGGGTGGGGTGAATCACAAGCTGGAATCAAGGTTGCCAGGAGAAATATCAACAACCTCAGTTATGTAGATGATGCCCCTCTAGTGCCAGAAAGTGAAGAGGAACTAAAGAGCCTCTTGATGAGGATGAAAGAGGAGAGTAAAAAAGCTGCCTTTTAAACTCAACATCCAAAAAACTAAGATCATGCCATCTGGTCCAATCACTTCATGGCAAATAGAAGGGGAAAAGATGGAAATAGTAACAGATTTTATTTTCTTGGGCTCCAAAATCACTGTGGATACTGACTGCAGCCGTGACATTAAAAGACACATGCTCCTTAGAAGGAAAGCTATGACTAACCTAAACAGCATATTAAAAAGCAAAGACATCACTTTGCCAACAAAGGTCCATATAATCAAAGCTATGGCTTTTCCAGTAGACGTGTCCAGATGTGAGGGTTGGACAATAAAGAAGGCTGAACACTGAAGAATTGATATTTTTGAATTGTGGTGTTAGAAAAGACTCTTGAGTGTCCTTTGGACAGCAAGGAGATCAAACCGGTCAATCCTAAAGGAAATCAACCCTAAATATTCACTGGAAGGACTGTTGCTTAAGTTGAAGCTAAAATACTTTGGCCACCTGAGGCAAAGAGCTGACTCACTGGAAAACACACTGATGATGGGAAAAATAGGCAAAAGGAGAAGGGGGAGGCAGAGGAGAGATGGTTAGATAGCATCACCAACTCAATGGACGTGAATCCGAGCAAAATCCAGGGGATAGTTTGCTCCAAAGATGGAGAAGCTCTATACACTCAACAAAAACAAGACCAGGAGCTGACTGTGGCTCAGATCATGAACTCCTAGCTGCCAAATTCAGACTGAAATTGAAGAAAATAGGGAAAAAAACTACATCATTCAAGTATGACCTAAATCAAATCCCTTATGATTATACACTGGAAGTGAGAAATAGATTTAAGGGCTAGATCTGACAGATACAGTGCCTGATGAACTATGGATGAAGGTTCATGACATTGTTCAGGAGAGAGGGATCAAGACCATCCCCATGGAAAAGGAATGCAAAAAAGCAAAATGGCTGTCTGGGGAGGCCTTACAAATAGCTATGAAAAGAAGAGAAGTGAAAAGCAAAGGAGAAAATGAAAGATATAAGCATCTGAATGCAGAGTTCCAAAGGATAGCAAGAAGAGAAAAGAAAGCCTTCTTCAGCAATCAATGCAAAGAAATAGAGAAAAACAACAGAATGGGAAAGACTAAAGATCTCTTCAAGAAAATTAGAGATAGCAAGGGAACATTTCATGCAAAGATGGGCTCAAAAAAGGACAGAAATGGTATAGACCTAACAGAAGCAGAAGATATTAAGAAGAGGTGGCAAGAATACACAGAAGAACTGTACAAAAAAGATCTTCATGAACCAGATAATCAAGATGGTGTGATCACTCACCTAGAGCCAGATATCCTAGAATGTGAAGTCAAGTGGGCCTTAGAAAGCATCACTAAGAACAAAGCTAGTGGAGGTGATGGAATTCCCGTTGAACTATTTCAAATCCTGAAAGATGGTGCTGTGAAAGTGCTGCACTCAATATGCCAACACATTGGAAAACTCAGCAGTGGCCACAGGACTGGAAAAGGTCAGTTTTCATTCCAATTCCAAAGAAAGGCAATGCCAAAGAATGCTCAAACTACCACACAATTGCACTCATCTCACATGCTAGTAAAGTAATGCTCAAAATCCTCCAAGCCAGGCTTCAGCAATATGTGAACTGTGAACTTCCTGATGTTCA